>VZTL01034646.1:40945-69437 GCA_013400535.1 Scopus umbretta | reverse complement strand
GGGGGGGGAAGGAAAAGATAAGTCTCAGCTCCCTCAGAGGCAAATCCACTATTTGTTCAACAGAAAGAGGCTGAAATGCGTCTTTGGGAAGAGCCAGGCTGCAGTTGCCGCGGATTGGCAAACATCACACGGCAGCTTTTCGGTCAGGTTTTAAAACTTGTCTTTGCAAGCCCGACCCAGAGAAAAGCGTGAGCCGTACGCTGTAAAGTCGGGCTGTTCCCCTAAGGCAGGAAAAGAAGCTTTCAGGAGCACGGGGAGCGTGGAGAAGGGGCTGGCCCTTCCCGGGACGGGATTTCCCGGGCACCAGGGAGAGAAAACGCAAAGGGAGCAGCCAGCGCGACGNCTCCGGGGCGGGGGCGGGCGCGGTTCTTGGCCGCTCCCCGGAGCCTGGGTCTCCCAAACCCTTTTTGGTTTGTTGTTTGTTTGTTGTTTGGGTTTTTTTTGGGACGGGGGGGGCGGAGAATCCCACCCAGAAGCGCCCCCAGGGCCGAGGGGAGGAACCGCTGATGCAGGGGAGGGATGCACGGACGTTTCCAGCCACGGTTCCTGGGCTGAGAGCGCAGGCAGGCTGCCGCGCTCCGCTTATCCTGCCAAAACCTTCACACCACCCCCGTCGCCTCAGGCCGCCCCACCCCCCCGTTCCTTATATACATCTCCCGGGGCTGGGGGGAGCATTGCCGTGTCCAGGGACCATGCAGCAGCAAGAGGAATCCCAGGCTAAATTCAAGGACACCTCACTCAGACGGGTCTCTGCAGACCTTTGGAAAATAACGCAGCCCGGAGGATGTCATTTGGGGCAAGTTTTGGGCGCCGAGTGGCGCTTCTGGCAGTGTTCCTGGGCCAGGGAAATTTTCCACCTTGGGACTAACCAGCAAAAGGAGTGGAGTTTCGGGGAAGCCCCCGTGCAAAGGAGGGGACGGCTGGGCACCTCCGCAGCCCGTCCCCACGGCCAGAGTCACTCTGCCCCCCAGCAGCCTGCCGAGCCTGTGGAGCAGATCCCCTAACCATCCGCAACTGCTTCTTTCTGTCTCTGCTTCCGACAAGACAGTATTTGCACAATCGTGGGACACTCTGGGAGGTATCGGTCAAATTAATATGTACCTGTTGAATGCAAGACTGGCATTTCCCCCCTGGGGAGGAGAGCAGGGGGGTAAAGCGCCTGCTTGGTTTCCAGCCCCTACCTGCAGCATGTGGGTGAGTGGGAGGGAGACCAGCTCCCGCAGGGCTGCAGCTCCCCTCCTTCCAAACCAGAGGCTGACAAAAGCAGGAGGGGCAGAGGTGTAACCCCTGGCAGCTCCTCATCGCCAACTGCAATGCTTGTATCTACCAGCATTTGTTCTGCTGGTTCTTCCTAAACTACCGAGCTAATGCCCAAGAGTTTGCAGCAGAAGGGCTAGAGGCGGGAAGGCAATGAGCAGTCAGATCATTGCCTGAAGGATGGGCTTATGAGAAAGGGGGCTTATAGAAAGACGGTGACAAACTTTTTAGCAGGGCCTGTAGTGATAGGACAAGGGGTGATGGTTTTAAACTAAAAGAGGGTAGATTTAGACTGGATACAAGGAAGAATTTTTTTTATAATGAGGGTGGTGAAACACTGGAAGAGGTTGCCCAGAGAGGTGGTAGATGCCCCATCCCTGGAAACATGCAACGCCAGGGTGGACTGGGCTCTGAGCAACCTGATCTAGTGGAAGATGTCCCTGGAGAGGGGTTGGACTATATGATCTTTAGAGGTCCCTTCCCACCCAAACTGTTCCATGATTCTGTGAAGGATGTTCTAAGAGGTGGTCAGCTGGGAGTCTGGGGTGCAGTGTTGCTCGCAGGGCCTAGCTCCAGGGCAGGGGAGGTGACAGAGAAGAAGCTTTGGATCTGAGGCAGGTCTTGGAGAAAGGAGAAGCGATGGGGCCTGGCTGTGGAGGAGGAGGTGGGGGAGCTGAATGTAGAATTAAATACCCCGAACAAAACACACAACATATGAAATGGCTGAAGGATGCAAGGCAAGGAACTGCTATCATTCTGCTCTGATCCAGCAGCACACACTTTATGAAGACCTTCCTCTTGGCAGAGACACTGAGGAACGCTCAGTGGCCATGTGGTGATATTTACTGAGCAGTTAAAGGCAGTCCCATCTCTCCCCATGCACCGCGTGGGTCCAGGCACTGGCACATCTCACTTTAGTGTGATGGGCTGTTCCAGCTGAAGGAGAGGGGATGGACAGGGAGAGGACTTTTGATCTTTGCCCTGCTAATTACACTGAGAGAGTTCAGTCCCAAGCTTTAACTCAAGCTGCTTCCTTGAATTAGCCCAATCTATACCGTTTCATCCAGGAAAGAACATTCCTGTAGTCATACTGCTTTTAGGTTAAGATGTAAGCGTCTCTGAAAGCAGAGGAGGCAGCTGGGGCTTTGGGCTGGGTGGGAGCAGAGGTGTTGTCAGCCCCTGTGGGCTGCGGTGGGGCCATTCCTTGGGGCTCACTGGGACATGGAGCTCTGCTGCCTTTTCCTGGCCTGTTTTCTCAGTCTGCAAGGGACAGAGTTTCTGAGCTCTCCCACCATGGGCTCTTGGGGGGCTGCAGGCTGAGGTTCACCATATGCGGTGCATCCCTCCCCAAGGAGAAAGGCTCTGCAGGCACCAGGGAAGAAAAGCGTTCCCAACAAAAAGCGACCAGTTCCTCCTCTAGCCCTGCGGGCTGCCTCTGAAGGACTGGAGCCTCCTGGAAAGTTTCCTGGCTGCCCCCATGGAAACAGTTCATTCCAGGGCAGTCCCTCAGATTCACTTGGAAGCGACGCCGGCTCCATAAACCAGCTGTCAAAACGAGCCAAATGCCTTGTGTTTTGAAGCAGCTCGCTGCTGGAGCCAGGAAATTGTTTGAGCAGCGGTGACCCCAAATGGTGCTGTGGTTTAGCAGTGGCACTGAAGGACTCTGAGGCCGTTCAGTGATATTTCCCTGCTGCAAAGACTTTAGGATGGCTGAGAATTAAAAAGAAGATTTTCCAAAAGCTAATGGCCTGATAAGCACATGACTCCTCAGGAAAATTGAAAATTGGCTATCAAATTCCTCTTTACGGTGGACTGGTGGCTTTTAACACTTTTTACCAGCAGGTCTAACAGATAATATCTTGGCTGATCTTCAAGAGCAAGGGTTGGAAGTGTGTAGTGCAAGTGCCAAGTATGGCATGTGGATCAATTTTGGATGGCACCCAGCCAGGCCAGCAATGAGCCAGGAGCTTTCGCATCCAAAGCACAGCATTGAGAGAGCCAATGGCGCCAGCTCCTGGCTTCTCCTGTTCCTCTGGGAGCTCAGGAGCTCTTCTGGAGGATGATGCTGGAGTTGCATGGTAGGTGGCTGTTTCTAACTCCTGCTGTGCTGGCACCCTCATCCTCTGATATGGGAAAGAAAAAGACGTACGCTGTATGTGAGAGGTTGCCTACCTCTGTCAGCTAGCACTCTTTAAACCTGTCAATCATTTCTTCTAATAAAAGAATAAATTATGGCTGTGTATATATATATGCATGCATACATACACACATCTACACTTACACATATTAACACCCAAAACTTGCCCAAACCATCATGTTTATTTCTTTGTACCTTTGACGAATACGGGATTATTTTAAGATTGCTGTTATCCATTGAAGCCGCTATTACTCATTTGTCCTGCTGTGGTAGTTGACTGGACTTCCAAGAGCGATGGCCAAAGTGGAGTTAAGACATGTGATTGCCTGGACAAAATGTGACTTTCAGATCTTATTTTCAGATTGCTTGTTCCCTGAGTATAAGAATAAACCAGACCAACTCTGTCTCATCCCATGTCTCATCCCATCCCCAGACTACAAGTAGGACTGTCACTCTTCTCTCTCCTGACAGTCTTTCATCTGTGAAGGGACAAGGCATGTGAAAAATTGCATCCAGCTCCAGTCAAGTTGCTTGTTCCCTGCCTTGTCCCCTGGCACGGTCACTGCAGGATGGTCTGGCAAACCTTATCCCACACCTTATCTCAGCCTCAAATTGAGACCCTGTAGTCCCAGACTTTCTTTCTATTGAGGCTGAGGGCTTGTTGCTGCCCTGTGATCCCGAGCTTGAGGTTTTTGCTTCCTCGGGTCTTTGCTCTTTGGCTCCAACCCCTGAAGCAACCACCCAGCCACAGGACAAATCTTCATGGCTTTAGCTGGTGCAAGGACCAGCGTGGCCCATTCCTCTCACTCAGCAGCTTTAGTGCGAGGAGGGGACGGGGAGGATGGAGGACAGAATCAGAGAATCACAGAACCATAGAATCATTAAGGTTGGAAAAGACCCTTAAGATCAAGACCAACCACTAACCTAACACTGCCAAGTCCACCACCAAACCATGTCCCTAAGCATCATGTCTACACGTCTTTTAAATACTGCCAGGGGTGGGGACTCAACCACTTCCCTGGGGAGCCTGTTTCAATGCTTGACAACCCTTTTGGTGAACAGATTTTTCCTAATATCCAATGTAAACCTCCCCTGGCACCACTTGAGGCCATTTCCTCCTGCTCTATCACTTGCTACTTGGGAAAAGAGACTGACACCCACCTCACTGCAACCTCCTTTCAGGTAGCTGTAGAGAGCAATAAGGTCTCCCCTCAGTTTCCTTTTCTCCAAGCTAAACAACCCCAGTTCCCTCAGCCGCTCTTCACAGGACTTGTGCTCTATACCCTTCACCAGCTTTGCTGCCCAGCACCTCAATGTCCTTCTTTGTAGTGAGGAGCCCAAAACTGAACGTTGAATTCAAGGTGCAGCCTCACCAGTGCTGAGTACAGGGGCACAATCACTTCCCTACTCCTGCTGGCCACACTATTCCTGATAAAAGCCAGGATGCCGTTGGCTTTCTTGGCCACCTGGGCACACTGCTGGCTCATGTACAGCCGGCCATCACCCAGCACCCCCAGGTCCTTTTCTGCCAGGCAGCTTTCCAGCCACTCTTCCCCAAGCCTGTAGCGTTGCATGGGGTTGTTGTGACCCAAGTGCAGAACCCGGCACTTGGCCTTGTTGAACTTCATACAACTGGCCTCAGCCTATCGATCCAGCCTGTCCAGATCCCTCTGCAGAGCCTTCCTACCCTCCAGCAGATCAACATTCCTGCCCAGCTTGGTGTCATCTGCAAACTTACTGAGGGTGCACTCAATCCCCACATCCAGATCATTGATAAAGATATTGAAGAGAACTGGCCCCAGTACTGAGACCTTGGGAACACTACTTGTGACCAGCCACCAACTGGATTGAATGCCATTGACCACAAGGTACCAACATACCCTGTGCCCCACAGACAAGGCTCCCCAGGCAGGAGCAACATCCCAAGAGGGTGCCAGCACCAGCATTTAGGAGAGGGTGTTGTGTCCGGGCTGTATTGCTGTTCACCCCAGCGAGGCATGATAGGCAGCCGCAGCACTACCAGTAGTTATTATGGGAGTGCCAGAGAGCAAACATAGGAGGAGTTTCCTTGCTGGGTAAAATAACAGGCTGCCTCTGATATAATAACCAAAACAGAACATGGGGAGCTCTGTTTATTCAAGTTTTTGTTCCCGCCAGAAATTTTCCAGGCTATTTGCAGTTAGTTCATTGAAGAAGCTGTTCTTGTAACAATAAATATCACACCACAGGTGTTTAGGTTTTGTCTTCTTTCCTGATACTTGCTGTATTTCAGCAAGTCTTCAATAGAGATAGACCTTGTCCCTTGGCATAAAAGCTCTAGAAAGGTTCATTGTGGGTTTTTTTGGTTTTGTTTTTTTTTTTTTTTTTCCCCTGTGGTCACCTGTATTAACCACAAAAAGGATTATAATTCAAAGTTAAAATACATCATGTCAGAATGAATCTTCCCCTCTTGCTCACTGAGTAAAAGGGTGGTTTCTCCTGTGCTGTCTGGGCATCCCAAGGTTCCTCTGCAGGGTACCCACTTCCCTGGGAATTGACATGGAGAGATGCTGTGTCTTCCTGCCTGTCCCCACAGTGCCCCACAGGCACGGATGCTGGCCCACCACTGCCAGGACCTGGACACTCCTGCCTTGCACCATGAGGACACACTGGCAAGTTTGGAGTGGTCCGGGAGATTTTCATACAGATTTTTACTATGGATTTGTTAGGGGCAGCCCAGTGAATGTCCATCTGAAATTTGTTTAGAATTCAAAACAGCTTATGCAGCTTTTGACATGCTTTAAGAACAAAATAATAAGATTTGGTCTCAATGGAGCAACCAGGAAAACCTTCATCTTTCCCACTGCAAACCGCTGGCCTGGTGTTACCCTTCAGTGAACAGGCTTATTTATTAATCTGCCTTCCTAGCATTAACTTGTATGTAGCAAAGACAATGTGTACATTGCTCAGATCAGAGACAGCCTCTATCACCTGGCTTTCCAAACCTTTTCCCAGATGTCGTCTTCACTTGGGTTTTCCACAGTTCTGACCCAAAAATCCTGCAAAATTTATTTCTAGTTTTGACAGTCCTTCAGGCCTTTGCTTTGATGCAGAGACCTCACGTCCTGTGAGTCTAAGCCACTTCCCCACCTGATGTACTGTGAAATACAGCATGTGGAAAAAGCTGAGCTTGAGAACAGAGCACAGAGCCAGCGTTGTCTGCTTGGGGACCCAAAGGGGGAGTGGGAGGAGGGAATTGGCTTTGCTGACACAAGCTGTCCAAAGAAAAATAAATGCAAGAGAAAGGCCAGTGAGACACAGAGAGGAACGGTCCAAGAGGCTGAGATGGAAGGTCGTAGTTAGGAGTTAATGTTCCTAAGCCTGTTCCATCTCTGTTGCTGCTCAAGGTGTTGCCACGTGCTGAGCGTCCCTTTCACTGACTGAGATGAGCTGGAAAGTTGGGCTCTTCGCAGTGGGGGAGAGTGGTTGCCTTGCTGAAGAGCCGTCCTACAGCAGGACGGGGCCCAGGACGCAGCGGAGAAACCACAGCTAGAGGAGGGATGGACGTTGCCCCTGCGTAATTAGTGGAGCTGGGCTTTGGCCAGGGCTGGAGTTTGACTCATCTAATTTGCAAAAAAATTGCTGAGAACAGATGTTTAAATATAAAAGCATCTTTTTTAGGAGTGTCCTTTCAACACGTCTTTAATGTTACTGCACCCTAAGCATTGTCAGTAAACACTTTTTTCCTCCCTGCTTCTCACATTTTAAGGGAAGAGCTCTGCTTTCTTCAGAAAGATGAGAACAAAGACTCAGCCCAGCAAAGAGTTACATTTTCTGTGTCTCACCACACTGTCTTCCTACAGTCTTTCCTTTGGGAGCACGGAGGGCTCGCACCGTGGGAGCACTTCCGCCAGCGGCAGCTGCAGCCAGCTCCTGCCCGAACATCTCTGTGCACCAGAGAGGCAGCTGTGACACAGCTGGAGGAGGACAGTATGTCCCATATGAACAGCTTATGTGCTGACAAGACAAAGGCTTTCTGTCGAGTCCCTGTGTGAGGCTCAAACTACAGCGAGATGAGAAAAAAGGCCAAAATCCCCCTGCCACCCGTGGTGGGGAAAGGGATGCTCTCAGGCATCCTGCAGGTGAGGCACAGCACCATGCAGACGAGTTGGTGTCCACCCGGTAGTGCTGCGCTCCCAGCAGTGACTTGCAACGCACACTATAACTTCAAGTCAGTGACCACAGTATGGACGTAGGTACCAAGGTGGGGGGGATGATTCAAGTTGTCTGCGTGCTGTTCATTCCTCATCAGTAGCATAAACGCCCCCCACAGCCACATTCGGCTCCTTCAAGTTTGGCCCAGCTTCTTCTTTTTAAACCTGGCTTCCCCTGGCCCTTCCCCCTATGACTCCCGTCCCTGCTGTCTCTCGAAACCGGGGATGCCCCATGGACCTCGCGCCCCTGCCCCATCCCAGGTGCCTGCCCTTCTGCAGAGCCTTGCTGGTCTTCCTGCTGCGGCTCCCTGGCTGTGTCCTTCTCCTCTCTTTGTCCTGGTACTTGAGGTAGGACTTTGTGGGTGGCCTTTAGAGATGGCTGCTTCTAACTCTGTTGGGTAAATACAAGGGTGTAGGGAAGCAGAACAGCTCTGCAGAGATGTTGTGGGTGTATGAAGCTAATCAGAAGGAGATGAACCTCCCCTTCCCAGCAGAAGCTTTGTTCTTGTTGCAGTTTATGGGATTGTTTCTCATCCTCAGTGTGGACAAGATTGAAGTCTATGAAGACTGGCTGACCTCAGAAAGCCTAACTTCCCCAGCATCTGGCAGGCTTCGGGATTTCAACTATGTCCCAGGCTTCAGCAGAGTCAAATGTGCTGTAGGGTTGCTGGGCTCGGACCTCAGCAGACTTACACAAACCTGGGGTGATACCAGGCAGGTGACACCAGGCCTGGCTTCTGACGGCAGAAGCTGCTTTGCTGCCTGGGCAGCACCCAGCAGCTTTTGCCCTGTCCCAGCCTGGGAGAAGGCACTGGGCTGCAGGAGCACTTCCCCAGCTGCCTGTTCAGCACAGATGTGCCACAGCCTGGTGATGTTTGTCCAGAGACCAAAAGGCAGCATCACACCACGGATTGCTGTCGGTCCCCTTCACCAGGCTGAGCTATCCAAACATCTCTGACCGGGCACATCTCTCCTCTTACACCTCCACCTCTGCTTTCTGTTCCCGCCTGGCAGCCTGGAGCCCCGCAAACGAGGCGATGGGGGATCAAGAGCAAACATAAACTACTGTGACTTGAGACAGTTTTGTTGGCCTCCAGCCCTGTCCCCTTCCTCACCACCAAACTGGGACTCCTGTTATTAAATAAGTATTCTGCTATTCAGCTCTATGGAGTCGGGTTCAGGCCCTGTTTGTGCAGGGAAGCCTGATAGAGAGACACCACCAAATGCAGATGCAATTGAACTGGTTTAACTTGCATGGGGGCGGGGAAATAGCCGAGGTTAATGCTTTACCAGCAAGCAATAAAACTGACCTGGTATTCAGGCACACATCTGAGTTATGGGAGCTGACAGGATTCTCCCCTGGCAGCAGGGCCATGCTAACTGTCCCTCTGTGCCCTTAGCTCACTTCAGGCTTGAGCCAAGCACGTGTCTCACAGATGAGCCAGGTTAAAAGCATGCACTTGGGTAATGTCAGGTTTTATGGCTCAGGTCATGGCGTAACTTGCTGAGTGGCTGTAACAGGATCCTGCCTGATCCCTTCATAGTATGCATGACCTATCCTGGTGCTAGCAAACCTGTGTCTCCAAATGAGCCCCAGAGATGAGGCAGGTTTGTCACAAAGCTCTCTGAAGCTGGCCGGTGATAGAGCATATCCAGCTCCCGGGTGGGGTGGCGGTGGAGGGGGGACCACTGAGCTGGGTGGCCCGAGGGAGAGGCAGGGCAGGACTTTCCTGAAGTCTTATCTGAATAGGTGGTGGGAACGGAGGGATCAGATCGATTGTGCTGGCAATAACAGTTGTGAAGAGACCTTCCTTTCATCTGCCCGGGCTTTAAAGTGCAAAATCATGTGCTTTTACCTCGAGGGGAAGCCTTTGCATTCTTCTAGTTGAAAGAACTCCTACAATTTTTGGTATTTCGCATTTGAAGAGACTAGTGGCAGGGAAGTTTTAAAAAGCATTTCCTTTATAAGAAAGTCAATGAGTACAGCGTGTAGCTAATGTACAATATAGCTTTCTGCGTGTAGTTAACGATGTCAAGCTGTGCTATTCCAGAAGGCAGGCCTGAGGGCTGGGAGCACAGGGATTGGTGTTGCCTTCAGCTCTGTGCTGCCAGGAAGTTAAAAAAGGGAAGGAGAAGAGCCAGGATTGCTCCCTTGATCTCCCCAAGAAATGGATCACAGATCCAAGGTTTTGGGTCTTGTAAACTCAGAGACTGCATCTTCTCTGAGACGCAAATCTGGAAACACAGAGTACCTCGACTGGGAACAGAGATGTGTAAAACAGTACTGCTGGCAAGGAAGATTTTTGCTTTTCCAGCTCACGGAGGAGCAGAGACTCCAGCAAACTACAGTTCAACTGAATCTCCACATAGAGCCATTTCAGATGCTCTAGAGATGTCCCAGCTGGAAGGGTCTCTAGTCCAACTGTCTGCTCAGTGCAGGGCCAGATAGATCAGGCTGCTCAGGATCTTGTCCAGTTTTGAGTATCTCCAAGGATGGAGACTCCACATCCTCTCTGGGAAACTTGCTCCAGCGCTTGACCATCTTCATGGTGAAAACTCATTTCCCTTGTTCCAGTGTGTGGCTGTTGTCTCTTGTCCTGTTGCTGAGCTCCTCTGAGAAGAGTCATGGACACCATGACTGAGTAGAACACTGACACTAGCCTTTGTTTGAGCAATCATATTCCACCCCAGGGGAGTTATTTTTGCTACTGTGCATGCAGCCTGTCTGCACAGGGGAAAAAACAGCACATGGCCCAGTTTATGACCTGTGGAAACAACTGAACTAAATGGTAACGCCTGTTCTTTTACCTTTCCCACAGGTGGGCTACTGAAACCCTCAGGTTCTTTGCTCAGGATTATTCCCAGTACTCATTTGCATGACCACCAATTATTAGTTCTCTCAAAGTGTCCATGCGACATGTTCATGGACACACTGAAGCCATGACCTAGCAGTGTTGCTGAAGAAGGATGAGGGGCAGGTTGTGACCCCCAGCCCCAAAGCTGTCTAGGCCAGCATGTACCTGAGGAGGACAGGACCCCAGGCACAGGCTGCCCACTGGGATGTCTGAGCTGCATCTAAGACTGGGCAAATAAGTTGGGGTGGCAAATAAATGGCTGGAGTGGGAGTGAGGAGGCAATAGAAGGGAGCACCAAAGCCTGATTTCCTGCCCGGTGGTAACTGTGGGCCTGGACCAGGCAACCACCATAAGGCTTGTCCCAGGTAAATTTTCCTGTCACCCTGTACTGGGTTTGCCAGGTTGTTGTATCAGCTGTAGGACACAAAGATGCGGGTCCTGGTGGCAAAGATCTTCCTGCTGGGAGGAACAGGCAACTGCTGTTCTTCCCTGGCCCCTGTGGTGCCCACCCGTGGCCTGGATCAGCCCCGTGTAGGTCCATCAACCTGGCCAAGGGGCTGGAACAGAAGTGTGTCCCAAACCTCAGCTGGCTCAGAGGAGCTCAATGCTATGCTGGGGACAGGTTCATTTCTAACACCTGCTGCAGGAAAATGTGGCAAATCCTGGGATCCGAACTGGTTGGTAAGCGCAGGGATGATGACAGAAGTGTGGGAGGATTCTCCAGGACATCTGCTGCTGTGTGAGAAGCGCTGGTTTGCAAGGAAGGCCCCAGTCCAGTTTTCCAGGAGGCACTGCTGGCTGGGTCCCAAATGGGTGGCCAGCATCACAGTGGCTCCAGCAGGAGCATAAGCTGGAAATGCTCCCTCTCTGCCCATGCTGGCATGGATTAACAGAGATGGGAATGAGGCAGCTCAGCAGAACAAATCACCGCTCGAGTGGCTGACCCTGGACAGGAGATCTGGGCTGTATGGTCAAGCCAGGGCTGGCGTGTGGAAAATGGTGGACTTGAGTTCAATACCCCTGTTTGTATGAAGTTTTAAGCATCAGTGGAATGGTGCATTGGAGGGAGAAGTCTGCTCTGGAGCTGATGGAAAAATAGCATATGGATGTGTGTAAATGACAGTCTTTAGTTGATTTGTCACCTATATGTGGCTGAAGATTGAAAACCTGAGCAGAAGAATCAGGGAGATGGGGTAGCTTATGGGGGCAGACCCCAGGCACCTTTGTGCCCTGCATAGAAAAGTAATTTCAAACAAAACTATGGGATTTGTGACATACCTTATCGCTCTCTACAACTTCCTGAAAGGAGGTTGTAATGATGTGTGTGTTGGTCTCTTCTCCCAAGTAACTAGCAATAAGACAAGAGGAAATGGCCTCAAGTTGCATCAGGGGAGGTTTAGATTGGATGTTAGGAAAAATTT
Organism: Scopus umbretta; assembly: GCA_013400535.1. Lineage (NCBI taxonomy): Eukaryota > Metazoa > Chordata > Aves > Pelecaniformes > Scopidae > Scopus > Scopus umbretta. The sequence goes on along the minus strand of VZTL01034646.1, from coordinate 57,574 downwards.
CTTTACTGAAAGAGTGGTCAAACATTGGAACAGGCTGCCCAGGGAGGTAGTGGAGTCACCATCCCTGGAGGTATTCAAAAACCGTGTGGATGTGACACTCCAGGACATGGTTTAGTAGGCATGGTGCTGTTGGGTTGACAGTTGGACTAGATGATCTCAGAGGTCTTTTCCAACCTTAATCATTCTATGGAAATTCACTCATTACCTTTAACCTCACATGCAATTTTCTTCTACTCTTACTCTGTTTTACTATAGGCCGGAACAGTTTATTACTGCAATGCCAGGTATGATCTTAAATGACCCTCTACGGCCTGGATTTTAAAAATCTGTGTACAATATCACCTGGACATAATCTCTGCAAAAATCCTTCCTTTTCTTCCTCTGTGGCTCTTGTCCCTGTTTAGCCAGCTCCAGGGTGGTATGCAATGTCTGGATCAGTTTTCAGCAACACTTCAGTAGTGCTCACAGACAAGTCTGTGTTTCCAAAACATGGGGAGAAGTTCTCAGAAGGAGGAGTACAAGCGCCTCAGATATTTCTAGGGATTAGTACTCAAATGACATTTGACAGTGATCAAAAGGAAGCATGTTTTTGCCCAGGGGATATCAAAAGGCATATCTGCTGAAGGCCTTTAGTGATCTTCATTAGCAGACCATATGGAAGCTTGTTGTCACATCTGCTCTTTTGATCAGTTGCCTTGACCCCAGGAGAGACCAATGGCTAGTCCTGGGGTTAGTGAAGTATTGCCATGAAAGAGAATTGCAGTTGTAACTCAGGTCTCACAATGAACAACATGGTTTTGGACGTCTGTGTTGACCCGTCCTGAAAAATGTATTTGTTTTAGCCCAGAAGGCACCAAATCATTTGTCTTTCCTCCATTCCTGTGTTCAGATAGCCATCTGAACCAAGCTTGTTTTCAGTGAAGGTAGAACATATTTTTTTTCTTTTCTTTTCTTTTGTTTTTTAAAAAGTGGGGTAAATAGGCCCTACTGCATCAAAGACAGTTAGTTAAAGCAAGTTGATTTAATGTCACTGAGTCATGAGCAAGTCAAACTTCTGCCTACTACCTGCTTCTTCTGAGACATGTCAGGGCATCTATAAGAGCAGAGCACACTTATGTGGGAATAATAGGTTGCTTAATAACAAGAAATTTTTTTGCTGAGCTTTGTGAAATGCCCATTACACAGATTGAGTATTAAAGTCCTGGAGACATTGCTGTAGTATGTGACACTAATTATTACAAAATGAAATTGTAAACACATGGTTTCCCTGCAAAAGCATTGTGTAACCATCAGTTAATTAAGCTTCCCTGCCCCTGTTGGGGTGGATGTGGTTACCTCTGCTCTGTAAAGGGCAAAACAGAGAGTGCAGAGATGGTTGGCTGGCTGGTATAGAGGCTTCTAACATCCCCAGAAGAACTTAATGCTAAATCTCCTGATAATGTGGGTGGGTTTTGGTTTTGAAGTAAGCATAGACTTATTTAATTAAAAGTTTTGTGTTTTTTTTCTTTAAAACCACAGTTACAAAGGCTGTAGAAGGCTGCCTACACTTCCCTTAGCTGGCAATGTACTGCACAACTTAATGACTAGATAGCAAGTTCTCGCTTTAAGGAGATCTAGAGTGGTGGTTGTTAGTGAATGTCCAGAGTGTTTCTGCAGGATCTCTTGCTTAGGTGTAGTTACAGGCAAAGTAACTGTGTCTCCTCTAAATGCACATGGTTAAAGGATTTAACTGCAAAGCTTTCAAAGCCTGTGTATAACAGAGCAGTGCCAATATGGGTTCTGTGCTATCGTGATATGTCTTCCATAGAGCAAGGCAAGGATTTATTAACCACTGGCCCTCAAAAACCAAGTGGTCTCAGTCTGCTGGAAAAGTAAAAATCTGAGAAAAGGGGGCAGACAGGGCAGGGCTGCACTATTTCTAGCAACACAGTGCTCTGAGCAAGAGATGGAAAGGCAAGGATTTCATTGCAAAGTGCTAACGCTGAGGCAGGCTGCAATTTTTTCCAAGTCTGAGTGGTTCATATGCTGTGGAGTAGGGTGCAGGGCTGAAAATGAGTTGTACCTATTAGCATGCTAACTGTTGCTGTTTCATCTTCAGGATCTTGTTTGACAATTCGGTGTAGTAAGGATGGAAATAATAAATTGTGTGCTATAAAATCTTGTGCATGGCCTCACTATGTGCTGACAGTGGCGCATTTCCCATAAGACAGTCTATTGCCATGCTGCGTTTAGCTGACTCAGTCCATGGCACCAACAAAAGCCTTTGCTCAACAGTTGGCAGCGTTTCAGAAGCTGTTTGGTTGAATGAAGCACATCTTTGTGCGCCCTTTTGATCTGAGGGGTCCCCAAAGAATGTTTATCATAGATGCGTAAGCCTCAGCCTGTTGTGGCAGTAGGTTTAGTTGACTTTTGAAGACTTACTGAAATAGTACAAAGATTCTTGGGGTCTATGGAAAACATGCAGCGAAAACCACTGGTGGTGGGTCTCTGGCCTTGGGGTGAGAAGATGGGGTTTTATTTTTCATTCTGCTGTTGACCTGCTCTGTGACTGAATTTCTCTCTCTTTTGTTCTTTCTTTCTTTCTTTCTTTCTTTCTTTCAGGTACATGCTCCATGAACACCATTCAGCAGAGTGGGTTGTGCTGTGCACAGGGAAGATGTGGTTTGAGCTGCGCAGCTCTTGGTCACGCAGTGATCTGAGAAATGTCCACACCCTGATGTTGGTCCCTGGGGGATGCGCATGTGCTAGACCACCCTACCCAAAATACAGGCAGACTATGCCAAGCACTGGGCCCTGCTGCATGCTTGTGTCCATTTCTACATGTCCTATGTGTCCGAGTAGTGATGCCTCCTCCACCCATCTCAGAGTAACTTTTTCATCCCTGGGTTGCTCTGTAGTGTGACTGGCATGGAGTGCCCTGCCCCAGCATGGCAGCTGGATGCTTGGGCTAAGAGATACTCAAGCCTCAGCCACTGTCTCTGCCTGCTTTTTGCAGCATTTCTAGCTTTCCTTTGCAAAAGCAAACCAAATGAGGCCATAAGCTGAACGATCTACTACCTCCTGAGATGGAAAAATCCTAGGCCGAGACTGCAGGTCCATGCTGGGCAACACCATCGCATTCCTGCAGTGCTTTGGATGCCTTTGCAGCAGGATTGATTACAAATCCTGTAATCCATTAACTCTGACTGCTTTAATATTGTACCAAAGTTACCTTGATTTTATTAGCTGTAAGAATGATGCAATGACTTTTAGAGTGTGCTGCTCTTATAGGTGTATACCTAAATTGCCATTTTCAGGCATCAGTGGAAAACAACCCTTTTTAAGTTGGAGTCAGTAACTTTTTATAAAGAGGAAGTAAATGTATATAATCCGGAAGGACATGAGGACTTCTCAGCACTTTGATTTGTTACTTAACTGCATTGCTTTCCTTAGGTTTTTTGTAGTATTCAGATTTCTATATGAATTTCAGACACAGCTATTTAGTAGTCTTTATTTTAAACATTTTTAATCATACTGAAACAATATCATAGGAACCTGCATTGTACTACAAACACAGGCTGGTATCAACAGGCATCTTACTGAAGACTTCTATCGCTTTTCGTCTAGCTTTATTTAAAAAATGGGAAAACAAAAGGAAAAGTCCAGTCTTTTAAAAGAGTTGTATGATAGTTTATTCCTGTTAGTTTTGAATATTGGGTACAGGCATCTGTAACAAAGTTCTTGCTCTCTTCAAGTCTAAATGTACTTAATTTTCATGTTATCATAAATGAGCCTTTTAACACTTTCAGTCCTGAGTCTGCTAATAAATGCAGGTAGGCTTGGGTTTTGCACATGCTCCAAGCAAGGGGCATTACAAAGAAAGACTCTTCACAACATGGAGGGTAACTGTGGCAGCAGACGTCTGCTTTGGGAAGAAGGAGGATATGATCTCTTCTTCTCTCTTTTTTTTTTTTTAAGGTTTGTTTTTACACTGATTCCAGAAGAATTTCCCATAAAGAGGTTATTGAAGTTTGAAACGAAACTTCTGTTAGCTCACCAGGCAAAGCCTTCCCCCAGCTCTTGTTTAACACAGATTAGACTCAAAAGCAGGCCTTTAAAGGCATTTTTAAGTAGAATAATAATAATCTTGAAAGATTTGTGAGTGAAAGACCCTCCACCCTCCCCCTGGTGAATAAAACACAGACTTTTAATGCTTAATAGAAACAAGTTAGTTTTTCTGGATTAGAAACTTGTTTTTTCTAGCTCACTGCCTACAGGATAATTTGGCTTTAGGTCCAAAAAAACCAACAAAAAAACCCCAACTTCACCAGGTATTTTCTCTGTCTAAACCCAACTGTCAGGAGTCTTTTTTTTTTTTTTTTTTTTTTACAATACTAAACGTAAATCAGCCATAACCAGTTGGACAATGTTATAACAAACAGTGAGAAGAAGCAGTCTAAAAATAAAATGTCACTGCTGGAAGCCTGTGGAAAGGAGATAACAACAAACAAGCAAACATTTGTCCAATTTGGTGAAAGAAGTCACTGTTTTCTGTCACCCCAGTATATAGTGATTTTTATGAGCACCTCTCAAACAGTGAACATCTAAAGTGTGTTACCTTTTGGAGTCAGGAGTAGACCCCAGGGGTGCAGCCCTCAGTGCTTTCATCTCTGATGCTGCACAGTTAGAATCACAGATGTATGTGGAAATTGGCCATTGCTTCAGCCAACATCGGGCTCTGAGGGAGGGTGAAAACCTGACTATAACAGTGGCACATGTGTGGGAAACTCGGTATTTACCACAAGGACATGTCACCAATGGTACCCAGGGTGGCTGTTGCCCAGCACTGTCCCTGACACAGAGCCTGGATCAGACCCAGGAGCTCAAGAGAAGGGTTGGAGAGGGATGCCCAGCTCAGGAGCACCTCCTTTTGCATGACTCTGCCTTCCCTGCTAGGTCCTGGTCCACTGAGAGTTAACACCACCAGTGACTGCTTTTGTTGGGTGGTTTGGCTGTGGCCACCCAGTTTTGAAGGCTGTCCCCCTTGTGCTTCTCGTAAACCCTCGAGGATGCTGTGGCTGCAGCATGGGAAGTGGCAGGAGAGGGAGGATCAGACTTTCAGCTTGCAAGGTCCCTCGCCAGCCCTGCCAGCTGGAGGGCTGTGCCAGAGCCCCTGAGGGGACAGCCACTGCCTCTGCACTGGGTACAAAATTCCCTGCTCGTGGGACATGCCATTGCTTGAGACTACAGAAGTAGCTCCGAGGTCTGCAGCCCACTGGCTGCTACCAGGGAGGGTTTTATTGTGTGCACACACATGCTGCATGCAAGCAGAGCATCGCTGTATGCCTGATGCAGCAGGGACATGCTTCCTCCTGCCTCAGCAGCAACAGTCAGGGCTGGTTTTAGCCCCTGCCCTAAATCTAGCTGGCTTGGAGTTATTAATGGTCAGGGGATTGGTGTACTCATGGCTTTCATGGCTGTGAAAGGTTTTCCAGGAGTTGTGAGCAGGCTCTGGCCGAGTCCTGTGGTCCTTGTTCAAAAAAAGCCTTCTCCATGAAACCAAAGGAGGGAGACCTGCGTTTGGCTGAGCGCTTGCACCGGCACTGCCTGGCTTTTGCAGGGGCGTGATGTCCCTCATAGCTCTGCAAGCACATAGGTGAGCCTGCAGGAGGTCTAATGACAAATGCAGATGAAGATAAGGGACTGAGATACTTGCTAGGAGATGATGTTGGTTCTCCAGCTTGTCACCTGCATCCCACTGTGCTGGATATAACACTCCCAAGCAGCAACGATATGATGGCAGCTAAGTCCTTAGTGGGTTTATGGCACTCCTGCCACTTCATGGGCTGAGAAGAGGACAGAGAGTAAAAACCATCTCAGGAATACCTGATGGGGGAGGTTTCTTTGCTCTCCTGCCCCTGGACACTGTGCTGTACCAGGGTTTGTTTTTTTTCCCTGTTGGTTTGAGGTTCTGCTATTGTGGGAGACTTTTCAAAGAGCCATGAAATCATTCCACAGCATTTTCTAGAGACGACCACATTCACCTCATCGCCTCTGGAAGTTAGCGATGCTTTGTTGCCAGCTCTCACCTCGACTTGCCAAGCTGTAGCTTGCAGGGGCATTGCAAGTCACCCACTGAAATCTGGGCTCACCCCATGAAATTATGATCAAAAGCCCCAGCTGACTGGAGGCTGAGTAAGAGCTGGGGGAAGGAGGCGTCAATGGCTGTGCTGTGCTCCTTGAGGCCTGGACCACGGTCAAGGCAGGCAGCCAAATGCTTTTTTTTGGTGTGACAGCAGGATGATGGTTACTCTCTACATCATCAGATACTTGTTTAAGTGCCCGGCTGCTAAATATATCTGGGTTTGCTATATTTCTGTTCTGCCTCATGAGAGCAGTTGTTCACCTCTCTCTGTGGTAAATGGGAGCAGGGCCAGCTTAGCACCACTGAGAGAGGTAATAAACTTCACCTGAGCCATGGTTGCTCCTCCTGTGCTTGCTAGGCAAGTTCAGTACAGCTTTCTTCCTGATTTAACAAAACTTTGCATGGTTTGTGGCTGCAGTCAGTTGGGCTGACTTGAAAAAGTAAGCAGTTGTGGGCCCTCCAAAGTTATGGACTATGTTCCTCAGAATCCCTGACTTCCCCAGGAGGTAAGGCACTGGAAAAGATGCTGGCTTGATGCATTTTTGGGTGATGCAAATTGAAGATGTCTTTTTTAATGTTGAACCAATTGATAAATAGAGGCTGAGACTCAGCAGCAGACACCTGCCAACTGACATGAGCCACCCCCTGAAGCCCGCTGGTGCATGCTGCGGTGCAGATGTCTATCATAAGAGAGCTGCTGCCACCGGCACAACCCCAAGCTCTGCTTCCAGGAGCGGAGACCTCTGAGTTGCCAAATACCTGGATGAGACAAGCTGATTCCTCTCTAGCCAGGAAAGCTACTGATGCCCAGCCCTGCTCCAACATGTCACCCTGTCCTGTAGACTCTCCCAGGACCTGCCAGTAGGTGCTCTCGTAGGTGCCCTGGCAAGAGCCCGTGTTGCAAGCCATGATTTGGTTGTGGAAAATAAGGGTTAGGACTGCAAGAAAAGACTCTTAAAACATGATCAGAAAGAGAAAAACCTTAGCAGTAGTCCTCTGTGAAGGCAGAGAAGGTGGAAATGGCAGAGCTGTCAGCAGACAGTTCAGTTCAGTAGCTTACTGTGATCTGAAATATTTTATTCTCCACTAGTAGCTGCAAATGTTGTTACCTGTGAAGGAAACAGCTGAGAAACGCCAAACCACCATGTTTTAATAAATATCAGTATTTCGATGTTCCAGAGAGGAGGAAAGGGCTGCAACAGGAGCAGCTGTGAGGTGCCTATTCACAGCTGGTACAGCTGAAGTCAACTCAGCTAGCAAGGCTGCAGCTTGCACCCCTTTTGGCCCATCACCTGGGGAAAGGGGAGAAGGTGATATAGAGAATGGGAACCTGGGTGTAGGGGTGTGTGAGTTTAACCCAATGCTTATCTCCATGTCCAGTATTTCTTTTGCAAAGTGTTTTGATAATTGCCAGCATGAGATGGGGAGAGTGCATTCTGCTCAGGGCCAGGGCAGCTGCTGGCAGGAGCTCAGGCCATTTTAATATTATTTCTAAAAAGAGGCACCAGCGTGCATGAATTTCAGGGAGACCAGAAGAGAGAAGGAGAAGAACTTTCACAACCTTGGGTAAAATGTCTTTTTGGTTTTTTTCTCTCTACAGAATGAAGTATTTTTAATTATTTGCTTTTCCTTGCTCTCTGTGCTACGTAACTGGACACAGTCCTTACAAAACCCTGCCACAGGTTGTGTAAATCTTCACCAGAGCTGTCTGCGTGTGTGCACGCGTGTACTCATCCACCAGCGGTGGTCCAAGGCAGCTGCAAGGAGCCTGCAAAGCCAGTGACACTGAGCTCTGGAGAGCTTTCTGGGATGAGTGCTGCCTAAGAGGGGCTCGGAGCGATAAGCAAAAATGCCACCTCTGGTTCTTGGGACTCTGTGTCCTTGGCAGCTGGGCTCCAGTAGAGATATTCAAGCCTGATGTTGATGTTGGTGCTGCTGATGTTTGCAGGGTACTGTGGGGTCTGCAGCATCCTCTCCTGGGTGACATGGGGCTGTGCAGGGAGTATTTATCCCATGCGTGATCCACCCACCCCCTCCTGCGTGGGCAGCTGTGTCCCAGACATGAGGGTGCCACGGAGGGGTGAGGGGTGACAGCCTCCCTGGGCACCTTCCCCATGGCGGAGGTGGTGGGAAGCCTGTGGCTCCCTCATCCGTCCCTTGCCTGGGGGGTCCCCACTCCGGGGGCAGGCACGGGGGAAGCGTTCTTCCCACACATATGTTCCTGCAGGAGTGCTGGAAACCTCCTGGGTAACATGTGTCTCTGTCATAAAGTCATAGAATAGTTTCGGTTGAAAGGGACCTTAAGATCATCTATTCCAATCCTCCTGCCGCAGACAGGAATATCTTCCACTAGACCAGGTTGCTCAAAGCCCCATCCAGCCTGGCCTTGAACACTTCCAACGATGGGGCATCCACAGCTTCCCTGGGCAACCTGTTCCAGTGTCTCACCACGCTCACACTAAGAATTTCTTCTTAATATCTAATCTAAATCCATCCTCTTTCAGTTTAAAACCATTGCCCCTTGTCCTATCACTACAGGCCCTGGTAAAAAGTCTGTCCTCATCTTTCTCGTAAGCCCCCTTTAAAGTACTGAAAGGCAGCAATAAGGTCTCCCCAGAGCCTTCTCTGCTCCAGGCTGAACAACCCCAACTCTCTCAACCTTTCCTCATAGGAGGGGTGTTCTAGCCCTCTGCCTTATCACTACTCTTTCATTTCTCTTTTTTTTTTTAATACTGTGTCCAGGTGGCTGAGTTTAAAAATGTATGATCTGAATGAGGAGAAACATTTCTGGGTTGTTTTGCCACCTAAAAGTGCAATTACTGCACATGGTGTCTGGGACTTGGAAGATCAAAATGCCTTCATCTGTGCATGCCCCCAAGAAATTACCCTGGACTCCTCAGAGACCTGAGTTGAGAACCAAGGCTGTGATTGCTGCGTGTCCTTGCTGCCTTCTGGCAAGGTGTCTGATCCCCATGCTCTGGTATCTTCTGCTCCTGCTCCCCACGCCATGCATGTCTGGTCTGCTAACCCACGTGAAATCGTGTTCCCTCTCCAGATAGTGCCCAGAGGTTGCCAAGGATTATGGCTTTATTAGACTGGATTACGAAGTCCAAACAGCACAGATCCTCTGCACCCTCTCTCCCCCATGCAGCTTTGCGGCTCTGAGGTCTGTGTCTGTGCTCATTAGCTTTGCAGCTGACCATTTCTGAGCTCTGCAGAGAAGAGATGATAGACGGGCTAGTAGTTGTGGAGCAGTCTCATCCCTTTTTTTGACCGTGACCTTAGGAAACCACTTGAAGCCCAGGCTGTCATGTACCTGTGTCCTCACTGCACGGAGCTGGAGACATCATGTCTTATGATAAGGAATGTGTACCTGGGATGTCAGGACTGTTGCCAGGTAAGGGATGGTGTCACACATGGGGTATACGCTGCTTTTCAAAGCTGCTTTTGAGCTGGGATCGGTGACACTGTGGGAGCTGAGGCACTGGGCTCCAGATCTGGGGCAACTTGGGGAAACTGAGGCTGGAAGTGGCTGAGGGAACCTGGTGCTCAGCGGGACCAGCTCAGATATGAGCCCCAAGGCCAAGGTGGAGAGGGAGCAGGATCCCAGGGGAAGGACGGTACAAATTGCCTTGCTGTGAGGAATTCATGTGGCAGCAATGGAGAAAAGGAAATAGATGGGAACTTATAACTAACATGGAAAAATACCAAAAAAAATAGAGAAGAGATGAGGACAGCCACAGAGAAGGCAACTATTGCAGGAAACTGTAGAAGAGATGCAATTCTGTACTGCATTGCAGGAAAAGAATGGTCATATAATGCCTTGCTGTATCTGTCTGTGATTGATCTAGGATGCTTACATAGTGGAAGCTTTCCCAACTCCTGCTAGGAAGGAAACACCAGTAGTAATTCAGCTCCAGAAACGTATCTGTTAACAAAACAAAATAATCCCTCTTCTACCTCAAGGACTGGTGTGGGAAAGTAGGAGAGAGTAGATCTGTTTAAGGGTTTTAGAAAGAAGGGAGTATGGGAAATGCTGTCTCTTTTAAAGGAATTTTTTGTGTCTCAGCTTCACTGAAAATGCTAGAGGTCACTGAATCCCCAAATGGGAGACGTGGCAATATGTGGTGGAGCAGATACAGTGGGTCTCTGTTGGCCGAGTTGTCTCCTGATCTGTATTTTGTTCCTGCTAAAGCTACATGAGACCAGCTTGTTCTGCTGAAACAAAATGTTAGTGATTGATTTATTGATGTTTTCACTGTTAAAACTTTATCTTGAAGATTTACCCACACACACCCCTCCCCATTTCCTCAGCTGGGTGTGCCAGCAGGCACAGCTGGGGGGAACTAAGTTTCTGGCATGCCCTTGCCCTTGCTGTGCAATGAAAGAGCATCTTGATGGAAACCAGACAAAAGGACTAATTAAATAATCTATCCTAATCCTTTGACCCTTGGCGAAAGTTGCCAGTAAGTGCTGAGCAAATCATAATGTGACTGAATAAAACTGTCATGTGAGGTCTTGAAATCATGACTGGGAATTGAGGAATCTAGTGTGCCCCCCGGAAAGCTGGTTCAAGGCGTAATTACCATTGATGAGAAATGCTTCCTTTCTGAGCTCCACTTTCTGGTTACTGCTCAAAGCTGTAAGATCTTACACCTTTTTTGTCCCCATTGGTTGATTACAGCAGCACTTGGCCTCTGCCTACCCAGTAGAAGACCGGGCTTGCCCCCTGATCGCAGGTTAGCCTGGGGTGCTGCTGATGGATCTGCTATGTATTGTCACCCAGGAGCCCTCTCTGCAGGGGCAGTCCAGCATTTCATAGGCGTGATCTTCAGTTTTCTTCCCTAGTGCGTGATCTTGCATTTGGACTCATTAACACCAAGGACAGAGAGAGTCAGGCCACTTTTACACTCATTATTCACTACCCACCACATCACACGTGAAAACTTTGCAGACAATCTCAGGACAGAGCTGCTAATGATATGCCGCTACAATGACTTTCTGAAGTTTATCAGTTAACCAGTTTTAATCCTCTCAATGTCACGAAGCAGTAAATGATATGCGCCTTTATAAAGCAAGGGATTTTGTTTGATTAGCAGGACAGTAGTACCAAAAGGATGGCAATGGATGCCAATCTTTTTTTGTCTCTTATAACCCCAAACAGGCCTCTATGTCATTTAATATTAGACCTGCATCAATCTACCCACCTATGGTTATCCCTTTGAATGCAAGTGCAATATAAAACCAGTTTTCTGTGTTTTTGTGGACCCCTGAGTGCTGTGGGCACTTGTTTCTATCTTTCTGATTTCCATTTTACCTCTTTTTTTCCCCAGTTACAATTCCTAGGATCAATTACTGCCTTCATACATAGGCATATGCCTATCTCATCTTTCAATTACTTGTATATATTCGGGGGATCTTTCCTATTGCTGCCCATTTTTGCACAGGGACTGACCAGGTAAACAGTCCCTTGCACCTTGTCCTATCACCATGGGGTCACCGCTAGACCCCACCATGAAATTTGCCCTGGCAGAGCAACAGGATACGGTATGGAAGGAGCCTGTTTTTCCCAGTCTTTTTTGGCATAATTGCAATTGAATCCTGATAAATACTGAAGCTTCTCAGGGTCTGCAGGGAAGTGCCTGGCAGATGCCACCAGAAAAATGTGCAATGATAAAGTCTCCCTGTTTTCTCTGCCCTGCTGGAAGACTGCAGATGTCATGGGCATCTGGAGCAGAACAGGGCCAAAATGTTGTACTGTCCCAAAGAGAAGAGGCAGGATCCTTTCTCAGTCCTTTCACACCAATCTTGACTAGGTGATTTCTTGGGGTAGGGATGGTAGCATACACCAGAAAATCTGGTGGTAGGAGGTGTCCACTTTGTTGAAGATAATCTACATCTTCCAGGAGAAAAAATTCTCTTCTGGGAGACAAAAAGTCATTGGGAGCAGGTAGAGCAGGAATGGGGTGTGCCTAGGACCCAGGACTTCCCTGCAGATGAGTAAGGTTTGGGTGATTACCAAGCTGCCTGCCAGCAACCCGTTTAAGAAAAATGATTTGCAGTCCTGCCTTTGTCTCCTCAGTTATTGATTTTCGTGGTTTGAAGTTGGTTTTCTTTGCAACCATTCAGAAATACAGGGGGGCTCCTGGCTGCTTTGCTAAGATGGCAAGCTTGTTTTCTGGAGCAAGAGGGAAAGGGTAGCTCAGACCGCTTGGTGTGTGCGGTAGCAATGCGTGAGATACATCAGAAATGCAGCTGAGCAAGAGCACTGCTCAACATAAACAACATGAGCCTGCTCAGAAACAAGGGACCTGAGGCTGCCTTCCTCACATACGCAGTTTGGGATGAGTAAGTGCTGAGCAATGTAACCCCGAGGAAAGTTCACTGAACTCTTCGTCCACAGTGGTTGACAGGCTGCTAGAGCAGGAATGACCTGTAATTTTCCATATGTGGCAAGAGATCAGCACATTCTCTGTGATCAGAGTACGGCAGTCAAGACCAAAACCCGCTCGCTTGAGGCAAGTCAATGGTGCGCCAAAATTCTTCTGCTGGTGCCATTGCTTTCTTCTGCTGCAGGAAACAAGAAGGTGGTGCTACCAGAAAGGAAGAGTGATGACCCTCTTGAGCACACGTATGAATGCAGTGCCTGGTCTCACTACTCCAGCTCCACAATGTGCCTGAGGAAGGCACCAGAATCAGTGGTGTTCTTGCGTATTACTGACATCTGATGACCAGTAAGTGGAGCTGATTGGAAAGCTTGATTTTTCCAGCTCTTGAAAGTCTTTTAACACTGGTTCCTCTACCTGACGCTTGTGGGACTGCGTCTGGAGCATTGTGCCCAGCTTCACAAACAGCAAAGAAACACCACATGCAGTTACACCATTATAACCACATATGTAGTTGTATATTACCTACAGACTTTGTCCTGAGAATTTTAATTGGTGGGTAAGGACCTTGAATAGGTGAGAAACATGGTTTTAAAAAATTGAAGACAATGGGGATGCTAAGTATGCTAGGACTTTGCTTTTCAACAGCTGCTCATTACCTCCAGAGAGGCTGGTCATCAGGTAAGCAGGTTGCTAATGATGGTTCTCTCAACCCCACAAATTAATGGGCTGTGTCAGCAACTGTAATATCCAGCTAGAATTAAGCTAATAAAGATTTTTGTTTTGTTTTGCTCTAGGTTTCTCAGTGAAACAGTCTGTTACAGTGCCTTGGCTCAATAGGCTGAGCCCTACAGCTCAGTTTGTGCAGAGTCCTCCCTCAAGTTATAAATCCTGCAGTGAGTGGAGGGCAACCACCTCTAAACAGGGAGGCAAACTGTTTGGGTATACTGTTGAAGTTTTGGTCTGGGATCGGTTCTGGGGAGATGTGGAACATCCTTTTCCTCCGCACAGCTGGGTGAGCATGTGAGAAAACGCTGAGGGCTACCTCCAAACCTGTTGGAAAAAGTGGTGGCCATTGAGACCACTGCTTGTCACCTTGGTGGTATTCGCTGATGCCTTCCGCCTGCTCACCTACTGTGTCTTAGCTTACATTTAGAGTATTTAGATTTCTTTTTGCTGCACATGGACCTCATGCTTTGGGATTTGCAGGCCTAAGCAGGGACCCTTCAGCATGATGCTTTATACAAATATCAACCCTGCCAGACTGAGAAACGGGTGAGGATTTGGGGATTTGGCATGAATGAATGTGGCTGGATGAGGCCATGCAAACAAATCACCTTCCTCAAATCAGGGGAAAATGGTCAGCAAATGCTGCCTCCTCAGCTAGTGATGAATCACCCCACGTCTCCCATGGAGTTATCCTCACCAACTTCCATCAGTTAGACCAGTTGCTGTAGTGGTGGGAGGCAGTCAGCAACCTGGAGTCACTGTCTATCTGTCCTGTAGGCAACCTGCATTAAAATGGAAGAAAACCAGTCCTCTGAGCAAGGAAGACCGCTTCCTGAGCATTACCCAATGCCATCATGTAGGTCATCTGAGAGCCAAGGCAGTACCCATCATGATGAAGCAGATGTATGATGGGGACATGAGTTTTGGGGGCCATAAGCTGTGTCTGGTGGGAAGGGGCTTTGCCATGCTGGCACTGAGGGTAACACAACGGCAGTAACTGAGGCAGAGGCTGTGGCCTCCACCTGCAGCTGATGAGACATAGCAGGGTGCTGGGGTCAGTCCTCTGGCTGAGACCCCAGGGTGTGCAGTCTGGAGGGGGACCTGTGCAAACAGCATGGTTACACAACTCCCCACACCTGCCTGGCCTAGCCGCCCCGGGGCTGCTCTTACTTACACCTTTGTGAGTGTCTAAATTCCTGTAAACAAAGAAGGCATGAAACTCAGAGTTTGGGGATTATTTTTTTTTTTTAAACACACAGTGCCCCACTCTGGGCCAGAAGTCAGAAGAGCAGAGCATCCTTTCACACACCCAAAGAGAGGGTATGAGCCAGCTGACATCCCCCGGTGCGATGATGAGGGCTGGCACTGCAAACCTGCCCCGTGAACCTGCTCCGGCAAAGGAGCTGGCTTGAAAGTGCTGGTCCTGAAATGCAGATGCATCATGGTGAAGGATGTATGTGAAGGGGAGTGGGCTCTTCCTGCTTGCTTTCCTCCATGACAGTAGTAGTAGGTACATGACTAAGTGCTGTGCACAGCGTGTAAACCTTGGGGATGTACCTCGAGGAACAAAAGTAATTGGGTTAAACTGCTATAATGGGAAAATTCAGTGTGAACACTCATTCCCAAATACCATTTTGCTGCAGCTACAGCATTGCTGAGGTGCAACCTGCTTTCTTGTAGGCCCTCTCTGTGCTCTGCTGGGTGTTTTCTCTCCCTGCAGAGCCATCGTCCCTGGGACAGGGCTTTGATCTGCTGCCACGGGCTTCCAAGAAGAGTTGCTGAGCTGCAGTGATAGCACGATCATTGCACGATGGCAGCATGCCTTGGCAGCAGCCCAGGGCTTGTGGGGTGGTGGCTTTGGGGTCATTTATTAGGGTGGGAAGGTAAATGACTTTGGCTGGGGTGAGGAGGGTGCTGTTGTAGCTCTCTGCTAGCTCCCCCCCCCCCAGCAGCTGGCAGCAGATAGCAGGGCGCTACATGGGTGCTGGCAAGCCTTTTGGGAGCTACCTGCTGCTTGTGGCCCTGGGATGCACTTTCCTGTGGTAGAGCAGGAGCATGTCCCTGTGTCTATCCAGGCTGCCTACTAGGGGTTCTGCAGTGCTCACTCTCCTGGGATGGAGACGTATATTTAGATATGTATATTGGGGTGTATATTTAGCCCAGAAGGTCCCACGGAACATCTCCTGGGTGGGTGCCTGCCATCAGTCCAATGTCCTAAACAGGACGTAATCTCTCTGCTGGCCATTTCTGATATGTCCCAGCTGAGGAGAGCTCAGACCCAGATTTGTGACCTTGACACTGATCTGCTGAAATGAATAATCAACTTGAATTTACAGTGTCAGAAGGTGATGCCAGAGGGGAGTACTCTTGGTTTTCTTCCAAATCTACTCATTACAGCAGCCAATTTAACATCGCATCATCGTACAGTCGAAGGGACCGTACTGGCTCCGCGGAGGGGTCAGTTTGCTTCTCCCCCAGCCAGGCGCAGTGCAGCGCTGGGCCGTGCAACGCGTCCTCCCGCTTCCCGGGAGCACGGGCTCAGGTGGCAGTGACCGCTTAGTGTCGTTCACGGATGTTTTGCATCCCACGCAGCAGAAGAGCCTCCAAGTCTCATTAAGCAGCTGTTTTCATTAAAACTGCTGCAGGGAGAACATTTTGGTTGACAGGAGCAGAACCTTTGTGGAGCTGGATGAGGGAGACGATGTGTTCAGATAAAGGCAAGTTAACTGATGTAAAATAAATCCTGACTTTTAAAAGATGGGTATTCACCTCCTCTTCTTCATACCCCTTTCTCGTGCTATTTATTTAAAACACGTGGAGCCAGGTGGCACACGGAGTCAGTGTCTCCAGGGAGCCAACGTCTGTCTCCAAACGCAGGGAAGCGAAATGTCTCCAAAGGCGGGGATCAGCGTTGAAGGCGAAAATGAACCGGTAGGTAGGAGGGGCCGGAAAGGCGAGGGGGAGAGCAAGACAGGCGCGGGGGCAGCAGGGCATTTCCAGCTCGCTACCTTAAGCCCAGATTATGGCCATTGCCGGACCTGGAAATGCAAGTTCTCTGCATTTTCCCGCAACCAAGCCCCTCTGCCCAGGAAACCGCGCTTACGTCAGCCGATGGCGGCTGCCTCCGCGCTCTCCCGCCTTTTCCCCCGCTCCGCCGGCGCCAAAGCGAAGGGCGGGCCTTGCCCTCCCGCCGCCGCCGCCGCCACAATGGGAGGCGGGGCCCCGGCCAGCGAGCCAGCCAATGAGAGCGCGGGGGCGGGCGGTGGCGGGCACGGCGCGGGCTGTGAGTGGTCAGCCGGGCGTTCTGGCGCCAAGTTCGAAGGGGATATAAAGGGGCGACGCGGGGCCCGGTGCTCCCGCCGCTCAGTGCCGCCCGTCTCGCCGCCACGC
>VZTL01034646.1:0-40932 GCA_013400535.1 Scopus umbretta | reverse complement strand
CTCCGCACCCCCCGCCCCGCCGCCCCAGCCCCGCCTGTCGCCCGTGAAGAGCCTGTCGCCCGTGAAGAGCCTGTCGCTGAGCGACAAGGAGAACACGGTGAGCGCCGCCCGCCTTCCCGCTGCCCGCCCGGGAGCGCCGCAGCGCTCTCACCCTCCCCTTCTCTCCCCGCAGCCTCCCGCGCTCAGCAGCGCCCGCGTCTTGGCCAGCAAGGCGGCCCGCAAGATCTTCCAGGAGGGCGACGGGAAGCCGGTGAGTGCGGAACACCCGGGCGCCGCGGCTGCCCTTCTCCCCTCCGCCCTTCCCGGCGGCTCCTGCAGCCCCCGCCCCGCTGTCCGCTCCCCCCGCGCCCCTCTCCCTCACGGGGGTCTCCCTTCCCCGGCCCGGCCGGCGGCCGCCCCTCAGCTTCCCGCCGCAGCCCGGCGCCGCTGAGGCGAGCCGAGCCCGAGCCGCTCTCCGCCGCTCCAGGTGCCGCGGGCCGCGGAGGAGGAGGAGGAGCCGCTGCTGCGGGACAACCCGCGCCGCTTCGTCGTCTTCCCCATCCAGTACCACGACATCTGGCAGATGTACAAGAAGGCCGAGGCCTCCTTCTGGACGGCGGAGGAGGTGAGGGGCCGGGCGGGCCTGCGGCCTGCCGCCCGCTCCCGCCCTCGGGCGGTGCCGGGGGGCCCGGGGCAGGCCTCGCACCTGCAGTCCCCGTCTCCTCCTGAACTCTCCTCCTCCTCCTGTCTTCCGGCGGTGTTTTAGGTGGACCTGTCCAAAGACATCCAGCACTGGGAGTCCCTGAAGCCCGAGGAGAAGTACTTCATTTCCCACGTCCTCGCCTTCTTTGCTGCCAGCGATGGCATCGTCAACGAGAACTTGGTAAGTGTGTAGAAACAGTCCTGACGGAAACATCACTCTGTGAAGTGAAGATAACCGGATAACTGCGTGCCTGATGTGCTTGCTGGCTGATCCAGCACGTTTGCTAGCTCATGCAGTGTTATGGCATTACAATGTGTAATGCTGTCTTACGCCAATTTGCAAATTGGGGTTGCTTTTGTAATCCTCAAGTCTGCCTGCTCCCCGTGGGGCACTGAGCGTTGCCTTACAGTAACGCTTGGCCGGTTCAGAGCCCTTCTTCTGCTTCTGCCATCTCGGTGCTCTTTAATGGGTGGTAAGTAAAGCTAAGAAGTTTTCCCATTTCTCTCGGGATCAAAGTATAACTCAGGACTTGGAGCTGTGAGGGGCTACTGCTCTTCATACTGATGTTAATAATCCATGCGTCTGGAATTAATCTGAAGCGGATTCTGTGGGCTGAGCAAGAGCTGTTATAGATGACATCAGTGCCTCTAACCTGTGACAAGTTATAAATGCTTCTCCAAACATTTATTTCCTCTAGGTGGAGCGGTTCAGTCAA
This sequence comes from Scopus umbretta, assembly GCA_013400535.1. NCBI lineage: Eukaryota > Metazoa > Chordata > Aves > Pelecaniformes > Scopidae > Scopus > Scopus umbretta. Next base: position 39,535 of record VZTL01034646.1, on the reverse strand, counting down.
GAAGTACAAATCACAGAGGCTCGTTGTTTCTATGGCTTCCAGATTGCCATGGAAAACATACATTCAGAAATGTACAGTCTTCTAATTGACACCTATATTAAAGATTCTAAAGAGAGGTTTGTATTGCTTGATGATGAAAGGTTCAAAACTCTTTAAATGTTGAGATTTAAATGATGTGTATCAGTCATTCTCTGACTTCAAGGCTCATTTTAGGATTTAAACTAGATTTATATAAAATACCACTGCTGCTTAAGAGCAGCTTTACTTCAGAACAGCTTCCTTCTCTGAAGCATATGAGCAAGAACTCGCTTAGATTGAGTGGAACTGAAACCACTTAATATTGAAATAAAGGAATGAAACTATGTAAAAGATGGAGCAGTCAAATAAGGGGAGTATATTAAACTACAGTAAGTGCTCATATGGAGGATCTCTGCACCTAGTAGAAAGCTACATAGGACAGTTTCTCTGAGAATGATCACAGCTAGTGCTTTTACATAGCATGTGCTGCACTTAGTCTTGACTATTTTGCTTGGGGGGAAAGAGCATGTTGCATTTGCCAAAAAGTGGCTCTTGGTCTTTGTTAAAAATGAAACCAAAGTGTAAAATTTTCATAACAAGATTAATTGATTCAAGAATGGTATCTGAAAACTAAACACAGGGTTTTGAGCAGTCTGGACCAAGTTCTTCTGGTGTTGTCTTGTCAGACTAACACCCTGTTGAGCGAAATGTCCTGTGGTATTGCAGTGCTACTTGCAGTCTACATATATGTAATCGCTGCTACTTTGTAGAAAGTTGTCCACCTCACTTCTACTGAGATGTTTAAGGAACTGCTTACCTGAGAACTCTGGTGCCTTGCCACTGGAAAAGGGAGGCTGGTTGATCTGTAGTTTTGAAAGCCTTGTTCAAGTACAACACTTGATGAAACAGTACTCCCCTTGATTTTGTCATGAGAATTCATGGGAACTGGTGGTGATGTGCTGGGTACAAATAGAGCTAGACTGATGCAAAATAAGATGGGGAAGGAGACTTAATCAGGGCGAAGGTGCAGAGCGCTTGCAAGTGAACAAGACCATCTATGGCAGTGAATGCTTATTGTACTAAGTTGTGCTGATGCCCGATCCTAATGAGTTTTATCCTTCTCAGGGAATTTCTTTTTAATGCTATCGAAACGCTGCCATGTGTTAAAAAGAAGGCTGACTGGGCCATGCGCTGGATTGGGGACAAGAAAGCAACGTATGGTGAGTATGTCTATTGGAAGCAAAGTGAAATTCCTTCCCTGAAAAAGGTGAAGGAACCAACATTTCTCCAGACTTTATGGTTCACAGGGGTTATTGTTGTCACAGGGAGCGTATGTGCTCTCCAGTATAAGATACTGGTATAATTCTGGAGATGAAGAAAATAATTTTAATCCTGCAAATTAGCTACTGATGTGAATCTTTGCAAAATTGCTAGTATTTTGAATAATAGTAGCTCATGTGGCAATCTTCACATGCCTGGTTATATGATCAAATTGTAAATTGCTGTCACATGTCCAGAACTGTACTGGCCATCTATCTGCAGCAGACAGACATGTACAGTTGGAGGCTGTAGCTCTTCTGCCTTACTGATTCCTGATGTCTCTCTTCAAAGATGAGATGGTACAGATCACTATTTCACTAGTATTAAAGCATTCTTCATGGCCAAAGTTCCTCACTGAATCAAAGATGAGCAGCCACTGACTTAAATCATCTGCAAAAATGACTTTTTCAGTGTGCAGTCTTTGAAAAAAGGATGGTATTGATGGCTAACCTGGGGGAAGGAGCCTTGGCTTCAGCTACTTAGTAGCTACTCTAATTAGTTTTTAGTTACCCATGTTAAAAGTTTTTTAATGACCAGAGGCCTTTACTGTAATAGTTTTTAAGGAACAGGCTATAGCACACTTGGGCAGACAAGTCTTCGTCCTCCTTGGAGGATACAGTTCACTGGACTATTCGCAACTTTAGTGATCCTGTTTTCTGTGTTGATGTTACTATGAATCTTTTCTTAACAGGAGAACGTGTGGTAGCTTTTGCAGCAGTGGAAGGAATCTTCTTTTCTGGCTCTTTTGCATCAATTTTTTGGCTGAAGAAAAGAGGATTAATGCCTGGACTCACTTTTTCTAATGAACTCATCAGTAGAGATGAGGTATGAATCAAATTCTAGCAGTTAAGATGGTAGTGTGCCACAGTAACTCAAAAGTAATGATATTTAGGTGGAGCCTATATTTTAAACCAGTATGTTTAGAAACAGACAGCCTATAAAGCTCACTAAAGTGTGTAAACGCGTGCTGTCATGGCTCTTACAGCAGAGAATGTATGAACTTAGCGTTTTACTTCCTCTAAAGTAGTTTAAGGGTTCTCACCAACTCTTGCACTCGGTATACCTTGCCATTTGGAGCAAGTGCAGCTGATACTGGCTGAACTCACTTATGCCTCCTCCTGGTTAGGCGGAAAGCTGTCCTTAGATAACACTAAATGTGGCAAGTGCAAAGAGGGTGCCTAGATATTGGTCTGTTTATTCCATGTTACTGATATGAGTGGCTCTTTTATATCAGCGTTCCTGAAATAATTTTCTGAAACTTCTTTCCAGGGCTTGCATTGTGATTTTGCCTGCCTCATGTTCAAGCACTTGATACACAAACCGTCAGAGGAGAGAGTAAAGGAAATCATCATGAATGCTGTTCTCATAGAACAGGTAATTGTCTGCTTCTTGTTTAGGAACTTGATAGCAATTAAGCAGAAAGCTGGGGAGCTGTTGGGTATAAAATTAACCTAGATGACAGAGTGAATACCAGTTTCTGTACATGAAGTACTTCTATTATCTGCAGGAATTCTTGACGGAAGCACTGCCTGTAAAGCTGATTGGCATGAACTGCACTTTAATGAAACAGTACATAGAGTTTGTAGCAGACCGGCTTATGTTGGAACTGGGATTTAATAAGGTAAGGCTCTAATACATTGAATCTTTCATGGGGAAAAGATAATATTAAGTTTAATTTCCTCCAGAAACCCAAATCCTAAAATGGCTGCAGCAATATCAGTGTAACTTGTAAAACTGTTTAGCAGTCCTGCTGCTGGATCCTGTTTGGAGACCCACAGAAGGAAAAGCAAAAGGATGCTATGGAAAAGCAGCTATATAAGAGCTGCTGTGCTTCTGTCTACTGCAACTAAAAGACAGGAACAGATAAAGTAGAGAAGGCTTAGAGCAGAGATTTTTGTTCACTACATAGTAAGCCTGCTGTTGTCATTAAACTCCTTCCAGCTGATCTTTGTGCTCTCATACATTCAATACGTGAGCACCTGTAGTGACTATAGAATTGCCTTTGCATTTCAGATATACAAAGCGGAGAATCCTTTTGACTTCATGGAAAACATCTCTCTGGAAGGCAAGACCAATTTCTTTGAGAAGCGAGTAGGTGAATATCAGAGGATGGGAGTCATGTCAAAGCCCACAGACAACTCTTTCACCCTGGATGCGGAATTTTAAATGAACTGAGACCATATGAGCTATTGTGTATGCTCCCCTGTTTACAGGGAAAGTTTAAATATATTGAGTCACAGTGTGACTTGATTCCTGTACTAAAGTCCCACTCTTGAAAAGTGTGGTGATGTTGGTACTTTTCAGGAGGCTAGTGTAGCTCCAGCAGTCAAATCCCTTTTTATTAGACTTTACCAATGGTGTTAATTCATAGAATGTTTAGATGTATCTCTTGCAACATACGCTATTCCACTTTGTGAAAGATACAGGAGTCTTCCTTCCGCAAGACGGGAGGTTATGGGCAGTGACGGCTAGCTTCTATTCTCCCCATAAACAAAGGAGCAGTTGAGAAATTCTAGCTTTAAATTTGCTGAACACTCTGCAGAAAACTGGAGGCAACTACATGACTTCACTGCTTTCTTAGCAGGTTTTAAGTTTACCTTTTTTACTATTGTTTTAATAGTTTGTACATAAACCTGGCACTTTAATGTTTAAAATAAAGAACTGTCTTGTAATACTCGACAATGGTAAAATGCAGGTCTAAATCTTTAGACCTTTCATGACTTGTGCTTCTTTCTGGGTATGTAACTTTAAAACAGTGCTGCGAATGAAACGATTTTGAAATTTATCAAAGAACAGGAAGAAACTTGGTATGGGGGGTAGAGAACTTCAGCTGGATATTCTAAGTACTGAAAAATAACATGCAGCTGGCTTCTGGACTTAATAGCTTTTTCTTTAATATCTGGGAACAGTATTTGATATAATAGTAATAAAGAGCCGGTTGGGTTCGGAGGTGTACTGGTTTCAGTGCTGCAATGGGCAAAGCTATGTGTTAATTTCCTTCTGAATCACAGACTTTATGAAGAAATGCGAGTTCTGTAGGAAATAGCTGCTTAGTCATGTGGTTGGTAGATGTCAAGTGAAATGGTTATGCTTACCTCTGACTTTCAGATCGACGGCACTAAAAGGATGGTGTTTCAGGGTAAATTCAGCTAACTCAGGCTGGAGCAGTATTCTCGGCTTCTGCATCATGCAGTTAAGCATACATAACAGCAGTGGAAACAAAATATGTACCACAGCGTTGTTCCACACTAAACATGGCACAACAGGAATGAGTGCGCTTAATATAGATTTGGTAAGGGCATGTGGTCTGTGAAGGAGTTCCCTCTGGTCTCAGGTTAGAGCTCCTGCAAATGATTTGCGGGGAGATTAACAACAGGATAGTCTGAAATTAGCTGCTGCCTTGATGTACAAAAGGAGTTTATTCCATGATCTAAGCTAGCTAACACCTAGCTAACAAGCACTGTCCTGCAAGTCTGCCTTTCTTCAAGAGTTGCTGATATGGAAAATAAACTTTACAGAACCTAAAGCATTTCCTTGAAAGAATGTTGGATTTTGCTTTTTTCTGTTAAAGTGCTTCCTCTTTGGAAGTATTATTTATGTGGTGGTACTTTGAGAGATGCTGCCTTGGTATGAAATTAACTGATTTGCTGGTCTTTGCTCCTGATTGCACTGAAGGTGATGGTGTATGACTGTTTTTCCCCTGGGTCTGTGAAGCTAGAAGGATGTGCACATTTCCAAAGCTATCCTAGGGAGAAAAAACATAAATAATTAAAAAATCCCAAGCCCAGAAGTCTGGAATTCAAAGTAGAAGATACAAGACTGTTAACAGATGGCTCTCTAATGCCCCTGCAGCACTGATGTTGGTAAAAGGTCAGTGACTGCGGTGGGCTGAGAAGAATATATTAGGAACTGGAATAGGGACATCTTAAGCTGGATAGGCAGACACATAATTTTGAAGCACTGAAACTTAATTCTTGTTTTAAAAATTATGCAAGTTTCTGGCTAAAATATCAGCATTTTGTTCTCAGCAAATCAGACTTTCTTCTTTTTCTTGGCTTCTCTTAGTCAAAGCCTTGATCAAATTAAGTCTGATACAAAGCATCAGAACCTGTGGTGTAAGACTGTTGTTTAGAGCATAAATGAGACTGTAATGTACTGAGATCAGTTCGGCCCTAGTATGATTCTGCAGCATTCAATTTATACTCAAATATGTTAATTTATATACTTTAATGTAGAAAAAGGGCAAGACTTCTCTAATCTATGAGTAGGGTCTAGCTGTATTATAGCTACCCCTTCCCACTTGACTCTTACTATGTGCTAAGCATCAAAACATAGAAGCGATTGAGGCAGAAAGCTTTAATTTGTTATCCTTAATTCTGGGAGATGAACTGGAATTGTATTTTCAACACGATATAGAAAGACTGCTTGGAATGGATGTGTGATGGCCAAGTAATCATTTGTAATGGCAGGTAGGAAGAATATCCCTTTTAGCCAAGACAAGTATTGCTCTTACAGGATAATGGATACTGTGGACATGGACGCATTGGAAATAGATTAGGTAAGAATTAGAAGTGATTCAACAAGAGAATAAGACTTGCTGTGGCTGGTATTAATCTTATCCTGGTGCCACTGATGTCTAAATGCCTTCTTAGCTTTGGTTTATGTACTTGCTATTATGCAAATTGGTTTTTAATGTATGGTCTGGAGAAAAGCTCTGCACCTGGTCCCACCTACTCTAATTCTCAGTTCTCACAAAGGTTGGTATGTCTTGCTGTTGCTTAGTTTGCATAGGTCATGGCCAAGCCTTGATAAAATACTTGTTTACCGAAAACGGATTACTTTCCAATTTGGCTGAGATGCCAGTTGTTTTGACACTTGATCCTCTTAAGCACTGAGGAGATAACAACCTTTTACTTGTTTCCAAAAAATAAACTAATACTCCAAAAAAAAGTTTCAATAAAAAACTAACTGGCATTTTGGAGTATGTTTTGGAATGGAGTTTGGAGAACCAGGAGAGATTTGAAGCAAAGTGATGAAAGTGCTGATTTTTTAAAATCTGTATATGAATGAAAACAGCTGTCTAGTGGGGCTTCTGGCATAGTAATTGCTGCAAATGAAAAGTGATTAGGCTAGCAGAGAAAAAATACTGAGGGATAAGTAAAACTGGATATATTTGGTGGTGCAGTACTCCGATGTCTGCTGTTACTTTATGCAGAACTGATCCCTAGGTGTCCCCCATGTCTTTTTATTGCTGTTAAAATGAATGGCTTTTAATAGCAGCAGATAATATGGAAGAACAGTAACCTCAAGCATAGCTTCTCTTGTTATATTTATTTTTTACTGTAACTTGTGAAAAAAAAAAAATTACATAGGTTCAGGTAAGAAAGCTTCCATAACTCTCTAATTGACACATTTTCACTTCAGGTTACATGTCAAACATTGAAAACCTTAGGCGATGCGGAGGAGTAAGAGCAGCAGCCTAATGTCAGCCTTGTCCTCAGGAAGCAAGTGCAACATTAAGAGTGTAATGACAAAAAGAAAATCCCCAGATTTCTCAAATTTCCTGGAGTGATTACAGCAATTTGTGACCAGAAGAGGTCAGAGAACAGTTGCAGCTGCTCATGGCTGCAGCAGGGCACAGCCAGCCTGCAAATCTGAAGGCGCATTAAGTCTGGTGTGATCCCCGAAGGGCGACTGCTTCCTCTGTGCCAGTCAATCCGAAACTTTGCCTGGCAGAAAGCAGTAAATGAACGGAGTTGCGCTCACTCAAAGCCTGCTTTTCACAGTTGGCCATGGCTCATTTTATTTTAAGCTGTTGATTACTTCTTGGTGCTTTGACCTCTCTTTTTGTGCATAACGAATTATGAGAAGTAAATGCTTTCGTTGGGAAGGGTTTGACAGTTGAGAGTTTTGACAGGAGAGCTAAGTCTCGTGTCCTGTTTGCTGATGGATAGCTAGTTTTTTTGCTAGGAATTCATCCCTTGGGAGTGTTACTGTGATCCTATGATCTGCACAGCACAGACTGTTTGGTTTCTGTGGTAAAACAGCCTTTATAAGAAGAATGGCTGAAAGGTTAAGCTAACAGGAAAAAAAATCTGATGTGTCAGATTCTTGTCAGTGGTTTTCCTCTTAAAATTATGTCCAACTGATCTTTGAAGTAATAATATTGCAACTTCCTGAGCCTGCAGAGAAATGGGGGGAGAACCTTTTTATCCCTTTAGAGTGTATCACAGGCTTCAGCGATGAAATTCTACTGACATCATTGATCAGCAGAAAAATGGTGGTGTTTGGGCATCTGCCCTTAGATGTAGCTGTCCAGCGCTGGGTGGGATGAAGAAGGAACATCAGTTTTCATTCCCACATCTGGGTGTTACTGGTGCTCTGCTGGGTATCGGCTGAAAAACCTGTGTTGCCATAATGATCTGGAGGATTAAGCCAAGTGAACAGCAAATCCCAGGACACTGACTGGCCAAGAGAGCTGCGGCTTGGGCTCCTGACTTTAGCTTTCTCCCACACCATGTTGGGCTTCTGAATCTGTTGCAGAGAGAACAGTTTGAAGGTGAGAGCTTCAAGCTCCAGAAGAATGGGTTTTGTTAAAACCCTCCCTGCTGTGGATGCTTATCTTCTTTCTGCAAGTACAAATTCTGAGATGCATCGGGGTGAAGGAATTAAAAATGAATACCTTTTCTCCCCCCTGCTGTTAGTAATTTTTTTAAACTTCAAATATATAGAGAAAAATCCCTTAGTGGAAAGGCTTTGCAATTCTTTCCGATAACCAAATCCCTCTTTGCTTTTTCCTCAGTTACAATACAGTATGTAGTTTGTGCCACAGGGAATATTGCTTTGTTCATCAGATGAAGATTACAGATGATTAGGAGATGCTTAAGCCTTACAGCACTTGGGAGCATTTGCCTGATGCTGAACACATGTGTGTTGAGGTTATTTTGGCCTAAAGGTGAAGACTATGGTGTTGGATACACACTGGTGCTTCTGAGATGCAGACTGGGGAAAAAAGGCATTCCAGGCCGGTTTCTGCTACCAGTTACCAGTAAGTAATTTGTGCTTCCCAAGTGCTGTAGGATTTAGCTATAAAGTAGGGGGGAGTTTGCAGTTCTTAGGTGTCCAAATCTTGGGAGTGCTGAACTTCCAAAAAAGTTGACCTGTGTGTTTCTCTTCCCTTTGGGATGAAGGGGTGCTGCTACTCCTGTTACAGCCTCTCATGTTGTGGAGTGCTGCTGATATAATCCAGGATGGCTTGGGCTGTCTTTGCTCCCCCTTGGATCAGTCCTAGCAGTGTGGTAGAGTTTATTTTTTTTGCTGGATTCTCCTTTTAACGAGGATCTAGCAAATAGATCATCAGGTACCTAAGCCAGTTCACGGCATCCAAATGAATTGTAAGGTAACTAAGCTAGTCTTCTAAATCTGTCATTTAAAGACTGAGGTGTTTGGCCCTAGAGGAAGGTGCTTGCAGGTTTTTGTTTTTTTTTTTTTTGCAGATGGATTAACATTTAGTCAAACCAGTTATTGCAGTGTAAGTATGTCCTGGGTATGTTCCTGAGTAAAGTGTACCTCCAGATCTCTGGCTCCATAGGTGCTGCCTTGGCTAGAGCACCAGGGGAGGACAGTGGAGTGACTCTCTTCCATTCCTTTCAAAGCCCTACTTGATGCTCATCTTCATCTTTGACCACTTACACAGCATTTTATTTCATATTTTGCTGGCCTTGTCTGACACCTTTAGCCACGCTATCAGGCATTTTTCCTATCCTTCTCCTAGGTAGGGAGCTGCCTGCCTTGCTTTTCCTTTCAGTCAGCTGTCAGAATCCAGCTCCTAGATGCTCTCCAAGGTGTTACCCCAATGATCTAGCTCAAAGGCAGTTGCAAGCTCATGTAGATCTAGGTCAAGCAACAGCAAACACCAAGCCCTGCTTTGCCTGTGTCATCTGGCATCCTTCGGCAGCCTTGTGCACTGCTCTACTGCCAGGGACTGCAGCGAGTCTGCCTTGTGACTGGTGTTGGCCAAAGCTTTCCTGCTTCCCTTTAGAAGATGCTGCCTCATTAAAAAGAAAATATTTTGTGAGAATTGGTCTCTGAAATACTCAACTGGCAAAACTCTGATGTGATTCAAAATCAAGATGAAGTATTTGGCTTCAGCAGTGTTTCTTGTGGTGACTTTATCATTTCCTTTGTCCTCTTTTATGTAATGATTTTGTTTTGATGTGATCTGGGAGCTTTCAGTAAGTGTGTGTCAGTGTTTCAGAATGGATCTTTATCCTCCCAGCACTGGATCTCTGCTCTGGGAGACAGTGAAATGTGTTTTCCCGATTCAGGACACAAATAAAGAGCAGTCTCGAGTTGCCACCTGCTTTAGTTTAATCTCAGTCCTGTAAGCAGCAGAGAATATGCCGACAGCTGCATTTCCATACACCTCTGTCTCTCCTTGGTATTTAATTTAATTATTTACCTCTTCTGTGAATTTATTTTCAGGGTGATGCTAATATGACCCGCCCCCCCCCACACACACACACACAAAAAAAAACCAACCCAAAAGCCCAAACCCTACATTTCTCTGCTCTAAAAGCTAACATAAGCAGACGGCAGTGACTTGGCAGGGAAGCGGTGGAGCAATGAGCAGTCATTAGATGAATGTGAGAAGCAGTGTTTCGAGGCAGGGAGTGCATTAGACATAAGCATTTTGCAACAGAGAAATGTTAGCCAGGCCAAACATTCAGTGTCTGTTCTGGCTGTAAATTTTTGCAATGCCACTTAAATGCACTCTCCGCTATAAGGAGGACTAAAATGTAATTCACTCCTAAAAGAAAGAGAAATATTAACTGTGTATTGAATTCTGTAATACCTTTAAGCAGAATGCACTGTAGATTTATTGAAGGCTTAGCAATAACTTCGCTGTTTCAATTACTGCCCTTGAAAATTGTATCTCATTCTATTGATATAACTATTACAGTTGCTCTTGATAATACTGTAAATATGTACAGATATACAGACTTCGGAAAAGTTTCTCTAATTTGGGTTTATTGCTGTGTCTGAACTAAGGCTGGCAAACATTGGGCATCCTAGTAGGATTATTTTTTAATACCCATTTCCATAAAATGGTTATCCTTTGTCAAATTGCAAAGCTATTTACTGTGCTAAGTAGGCTAAATTTATGATAAGTTTTTAATCTTGCCACCTTTCCATTATTCAGCTGTGATACTGCACTTCCACTATTAAATCTCCAGGATTATATATGAAATAGTAGAATGGCTGGGTTGTATTTAAATTAAAGCAAAGATGTTTCAAATAAAATGTTAAATATTGCTGTGTAGATATTCAAGAAACAGATGAGATTTCACCACTTATATCCCCAAATAACACATGCAAAACCAGATTGAGACATACTTAAATATGCATGTACATTCAAGTGTAGCTCTTCAAGCTCCCTGGGGGGAGTGAATTTTGTGCAGCTTAGGGAAAGTTGCTCATGATGGGGTAAGTTTGCCTGAAGGAGCCATTAGGAAATGGGCTTTCCAAAAACTGTGGTCACAGGACTGGTCCCAGTGCTGGCGCTGAGGGGAGCGGGCAGGCGCTGGCTGAGGGGGTGTTGCTGTGCCCCTTGGGGTGGCACGCTTGCTTCTGGAGGTCTCCGGGCAGATGGGTGCTCCGTCCCCTCTTCTTGCCTGTATGCACATGGCTTCTCTGGTAACACGAATGTTATCTCTCTAACGGTTAAGGCCCTGCCACAGCTAAGCTAAAAGCTTGTTTTGGAGTAATTCGTGCTGGATTGCACTACATCTGGCCGTCACCAGGGGGGCTCCTTGGTAAAGAAAGCAACAGCGACTCCAGCAGTGCAGGTGACAGTGCTAAGCACTGGCTGCTTATGAGTGCCAGGTGACCGTCACATCTGGGGAAAGCTGGGCCCTACTTTAATATAGGTATGGTCTGCATTCGTTTGCTGAGTGCAGGGCAAGAGATTACATGTGAAAATCCTGCTCTGCACAAGATTGTAGCAGGCTTTCTCTTTTAATGTGGGACAGGCTGCTGGGTTTTCTGGGGGAGCTGCGTGTTCTGCAGCTTGGGTGTTTCTCTTGTAGCCTCAACACGCATGGGACTACGTGGAACTGCATCATATATGCCTAATTTCAGCATGTTACATGACAGCTGAAGATGGGAATGGCTTTCTAGTTGATGTGCTGTGTGTTTTAATGAATGCTAGAACTCCATTAGTGGTCTCCTGCACCCACTGCTCTGGGTACCTTTTCTGGACTGTGCTGAGATCTTTTTTGGGATGCTGGGGCCATATCAAACAAGTAGTACAGCTCCTGTAGAGAAGAACTTATCGGAAAGCAACCACAAGTGTCCTCAGCAGGGAGGGATCCTAATGTCTGTTAACCTTGACTTTTACCCTCAGGAACTGGAGTAATATCTCTCCTTCCAGCTTTCAGCAGATAAAAACAAATCGGAAAAAAGTTTCCAGTGGCTTCACCTGAAGGGCGCATTTCACTTGCTGAGAAAACCATGTATTCTTGTGCTGGTAGCTCATTTAGAATGCTCTGTTCTATAAATGGAGATGTAATCTTCTGAACAACTGCAGGGGGTTCTTACGGTGTTGGTTACCTGTGCAGCTTTGAGAACCAAGCATATCTTCATACAGGTGCCGGCATGAGGTGATGCTGGAGATGTGGCTGCTAGCAAGGGATGGAGCCGGCTGCTGTGTGGTGCCCAGCCTTGGCTCTTCCTGCTGGAGCCACACCACATCTGGGCACAGCAGCATCTGCCTCTGAAAATGGCTTGTACCTACACCTCCACAAAAAGCTCTCCAGCAGCCAGCAAATGTGGTTCAGAGCCATCAGAAATGCCTGGCTGTGAAAACTCAGTTTCCCCTGGCTTAGGTGAGCCCTCTAAACCATTTTATTTGGGGTCCATTGTGCCCTGGTCACCACATATTAAAGACATAAAAGGCTTATCTTGCATCCTACACATGCAAATGGGCAAAATCCAAATAAAGGTGCCATGGTAACAGGCTGAAGCAATACGGTCTGCAGTGCCTCAGGTGCTGTGCCTACAGCTGCCCTAGGTGACTGCTGCGCTTTGTTGACAAAGCATGGGGTTGCGAGCTTCACTCTAAATATTTGCCAAAAAGTTTGCTTGGGAATGGTGAATATTATGACACAGGATAGCTAAAATTAGAGCTCTCACTGGTAATTTTTCGGTCTTTAGTTTCACAGTGTGAGATGTGATTTTTCAGAAGAGCTGTACATCTGTGTTCCCCCCCCCCGGCCCNGTTGAGTAACGTCCCCCCCCCCCGCCCCGCCCCGAGTTCAATCACAGCATCTTTGGAAATCAGGCCTTTTGTGCCTCCTGAAATCAAGTTCTTAAATAAAATAGAAGACAGAGCGATGGGGAAAAAAAAATAGACCTTGAAGTCATACTAGCAAGGGTACTATTACAGGCTCTGTTACACCCCATGCTTCATTTTGGAGTTTGCTGAAGGGAGGCTGGAAAGGAAGTTTCACCTTTGTGTATGACTGGGGGCCTAGGTTCACGGGCTTTTCAAGTTGTTTGTGCCAGAGAGACAAGAGACTCATCAAGAGGATCAAGTCGGCTACTGTGAACCACAAATTACTTAATCCTGCCCTTGCTGAAGTGAATGGCACAACTCTGTATTGTCTGTAGCAAGGGTGAGAGCAGGCTGTGAGGCTCTTGCAAACCTTACCCTAATTAACCAACTGCTGCCTTAACGTTTCCCAGGAGCTTGGGCTGATGCTCTGCTGTGTGCTGCGGGAGCCCACTTGGTCCTGAGGCTTTGCAAATCCTGTTCTAGACCTCCTGAGAGTTAAAAATATTAAAAAAAAAAAAATTAAAAACCTATTTTGCTTTGGGAGCCCTGAGAGCCTTGTGGTAAGGAGGGTGCTTCTTGCTCTGCACCAGAAGCCCTGCTGAGCCTCTGCTCAGCATCATTTTGCTGTGGGCTGGCGTGGGCTGATCTGTCCTCCTGTCCCCCTGTTTACCGTGAGTAGCTTTTTACCCTACAGGCCTGGAGACAAAGCCCCTGTTCTCATAAAGAAGGGTTGGGCTTTGAGCTGGAAAGGGGTGTTGTGCCCTTAAATTTTTCTACTGGGGTGAAACTTCAGTTCCTTGGAGCCAGGAGCCAAGTGACTAGTGGACTTCAGGCAATTAAGGCTTGAGGGTGTCTGGCTGGATGGGTGTGGGATGCAGGATGGTTTGGGAGATGCAGGAGTGTGCACCAGCAGCTGATCCTGTGTGCTGGGCTGAGGGTGTGTAGTCATTCCATCTTCAGCTGCATGTCTGGTCTGGCCATGCATGTTACATGAGCTGCTCTGGTTACCTGTGTGGGGCTGGAGAGCATCCCCCCTGTCTGCAGGAGGCTCTTCCCGGGTAGCTGGGGGAACAGGGACAGTGGCAGGCTGCACCCTTACCTGGGATGTGGGATTCACTACGCAAGATGGTAAATAGTGTGTTTTGTGGGGTGTTTTGTAACCTTAGCACTGGCCCTGGGTGCTCCTTTGCTCCTGAGGTCTGGGCCTCTAGATCTATGCTTTCAGGACATTTCGAGCCTACATGCCAAACGAGCAAGACTTTCTGAACTCCTAGTCCTGTAAGAATGGCCTGGAGGGTATGGACTTGTGATTCACGCTTTACTAGCAATGATCCATCTGGCCATGCAGGACAGCCTTGCTGGGAGCATGTATGGGTGCGGAGTTAATCTGCCTCTTCCACATGAGTGATGGATGGATGGTTTATCACCATCTTTCAGGAAATGCAGATTCTAATAAAGCCACTGTCCCCAAGCAGAATGCCATATTTTTCTCTGCATGTTGCTATTTATTTTGATGGCGTTCCAGTAACTATGAAATGCTGGGTACTCTTTCAAAATAATGGTTTCTTTAGTTATTTGTACCTTAAGGATCAAAGAAGGTTTTATTTTTGCCTAGTTATGGCAACAGCTGGATGAGTCAGAAGACCAATTGCCAGTGCCATTAGATGAACCTTGATATTTCTAACAGGAAGTTTATAATTAAACTGAATCACCATCATGTCATTTGTGTTCCCCAAACCCATGTGTCTGAAAAATATTATTAGCCTCATCTTGTATTACAGGGCTGTGGCTCCCTCCACAAAGCTGAAGGTTCCTAACGCTTGGTTTTGTCATTGGCTCTGCTTGCGGTGCTCATACCTTGGAATAGGACTTGAGGCATGGAAGGAGCAGGTCAGCGCTGAAGCAAGGTGCTGTGTGTCCTTAGCTGGGGTGTCTGTGTGGGTATGGCCCCTCTGCATGAAGCTTCAGGTGCAGTAGTGACACAGTAATACACTGGACTGTGAGCAGCAGGCAGGAATGGTGCAAGCCCCTACAGCCAAATCCAGTCCTGCCCATCTGTCAGAGCTGTTCTCCATTGACTTGCAGGCTATTGCTGAGTTTTGAAAGGCTGCCTGTTGTCCTGGGCTGGGAGCTGCCACAGCCTGGTTTCAGCAAAGGTAAATAGAGAGGCATAGAGAAGGCATTCATGCAATAGCCATTTTGATCAGAACGAGAGCATTATAACATCTACTGAAACCCGCAGTCATATACGGGCTCTTCACATTGCTTCACCTGTCAGGTTCATGAGTACCTGTCTCCTGAATTTGCCTCTTTTGTTGCTGATCTCGTCTGTTATGCTTTTTGTTTTGTGTTTTTATTTCCTCTTTGCATGACCTGTTTTCCCTCTGTCTCTCCCTTGCACTTGCTCCCTCCCACCTTGCTCTGATGTTCTGCCTGACGTGATGTCAAGGCAGCTGAAATGAAGCATGCAAGCTGTGTGGTGTTCATGTTGATTTTTTTTCTGTTTGATGCCTGCATCTGCAAAAAGTGGCTGAAAGAGGTGAAGAAAGTGGTGTTGGAGCATCTCTGCCCGGGTGGGTGTAGGCAGTCCTGAGCTTGCAAGGAGCGGATCCTCAATCTGTGCCTGTATTCATGCACACTGGTGTCCGAGCTCTGCAGCAGCCCTTTTGGGCACAGAGACCACTATAGCAACTATACTCTAAACAAAACCTTTCTCCTGCGAGAGCATATGAGAGAGGCAGAGCACAATTTAGGTCATGCTTAATCTGTATCAAAGATTAACTTGTTGAATGGATCTTCATAAATGTGTCATGCATGTGAGTAGCATGTAATAAAATCAGATCAAAGTAGTAGGTGTTATGGATGGACATAAAGAATTTATTTACATGTTAGCTTATGCGTTTACTAAAATATGTAAACATTTATGTATTTCATGATCATTGTTAACTCTTATGTGAAAGACTCTGAATACAGCCTTTATATAAGCATTCCTGTAGTCTAACAGTGGCCTGCTGCTTACAGAAAAATGTGTTTTCTGTACTTCCGTGCAGTAACAAAGTTGTACTGTCTGTCATTCTCTGCTTTTGCTGGGTTTTTTTGTTTTCTTTTTTTTTTTTTTTTAATTCTTCACTCATTTTATGACAAGACTTCAAACAGAGAATTCCCTCTGTTCCTTGGCTGCTAATGTATTTGACAGGTCCTTGGGGGAAAGAAACTCTGAAATTTGTGGTGGATTTTTTTTTCCTTCCGCTGATGGGACCAGTGATGAGGACAAAGCCTGCCCCTCTAATCCCACCTTCTGCTCAGAGATGCACCCTCTTCCATAACCAGGCTTTCTTTCTGCTGTACCTCATCCTGGAGTTAGACCTGAGACAACGGGGGACCATTCAGTAGCAAGGTCTGTGTTTGCAGACAAGCCCAGGCTTGCCCAGGGCTGTGGGACAGCATCTTCCAATGAGTGTTGCAGGTGGAACCTGCGCTTTTTGGGATATGTTAGTCTGGGCAGCCTGATGTGTGGAGGGAGCAGCAATTTGTTGACAATGATGAGGATCTAAAATTTATTACCAGGCTGTTCCTTGCAACAACTTTTTGCAGGGTGAAGAGGTGAAGCAGGTGATTAGATTTGTGAAGAAACAGAATGGTGATGCACAGCCTTCCCTAGGGTGGGAGTTAGAAAACCAATCAAGCACATCTTTTCTATCTTGCAAAATTAACATGCTTCCCTCATAGATTAAAGGGCCAAGCTGGCCTGACTGTGCTCTGCTATAGCTGCTTGGCAACAACAAAATGCTCTAGTATAAGGGAAAACCCCTCCTGCTCAGTTCAGTCTACTGAAAAAGCTGGTTGCAACCAGCAAAAGGGGCTAGAAATGACTCCCCACCACCCAGGTTTTATCCACCTGCAGCCAGAGACTACCCCCCACTGAGGATGGCCCTCAGCCTGAGCCTAAAATCCCAGGGTATCCCATCCTTCCTTTTAGGCTTGCAGGGCTGGTTGCAGCAGCAATGAGCAGCTGGTACCTGGCTCTGCTGCTCCCTGCAAGAAATGTCCCTCTCTTGCTTCCCCTGCCAGCTCTTATCATGGGGTGCAGGCGATGTGCTACCCAGGGATTTTTTCCTCTGCCTGTCAAACTTGTTCTCTCAGGTTCAATAACTGGGTGTTTGCTGGGCCAGGGAAGAGCCTTTGAATGTGCATCCATACTTCAGCATGACGGTGGCCAACTTGCAGCTTGCAAAAGGTTTGAGTGTGTGGGGAGAGTAGGGGCTGCTGATGGCGGAGCTGCTGAATGCCTTGAAGGCAGCCTGGCTTTGCTCACCTGCATCCAGCAACTGAGCGCCATGGTCTTCAGGAGCTGGTGCCCCCTCTCGTTCCTACTCTTTGGCTTTCTAAGGCATTGTGGTTTAACCCCAATCGGCAACCAAGCACCACACAGCTGCTTGCTCACCCTCCCCCTGCCCCGGTGGGATGGGGGAGAGAACCGGGAAAAAAAAGACAAAACTAAAACCCATGGGTTGAGATAAAGGCAGTTTAATAGGACAGCAGAAAAAGAGAAAATAATAATAATAGTAATGATAAAAGACTATACAAAACAAGTGATGCCCAATGCAAATGCTCACCACCCGCTGACTGATGCCCAGCCCGTCCCCGAGCAGCCATCGCTGCCCCCCGGCCAACTCCCCCCAGTTTCTATACTGAGTGTGACGCCATATGGTATGGAATAGCCCTTTGGCCAGTTTGGGTCAGCTGTCCTGGCTGTGCCCCCTCCCAGCTCCTTGTGCCCCTGGCAGAGCATGGGAAGCTGAAAAGTCCTTGACTAGTGTAAACACTACTGAGCAACAATTAAAAACATCAGCAGGTTATCAGCATTGTTCTCATCCTAAGTCCAAAACACAGCACTATAGCAGCTACTAGGAAGAAAATGAACTCTGAGTTAAGCTGAAACCAAGACAGGCATGCGATACATGTTTTGTGGCTTGGCTACCTGAAAGCAGAAGTTTTTTAGGGTGAGGGAAGACAGCTGCTCCTGGTGAGTTGTTAAGAACCTGGTGGGGGTCACTCATTCCTACCTGGAAAATGGGTGACAGGAGCAGGGAAGTGACCGAGCAAGCTCAGCCCTGAGGGACTTTGGAGCTGGGGTTAATTTAAACAACCAAATTCAAATGCCAGCTCAAGTCCCTGAGGCAGCTGAAGGAATTGGACCAGGCTCTCCCATGTTCCTAAAAAAAGCTTCCAGCTACTGCTGTACAAGAGGCTCTTCTTCCCTCGCCTCTGGCTGGGAAAGGTGGGAATATTTAAGGTATGTGTCCTCTTGCCCAGTGCCTGTCTTATTTAGAGCCTTCTGTATGCATTGTCAGTGCTTCTTTATACCACTAGTGGCATTATCTTTGGAAAACCATGCTCAGGTAGGACATAAAATATATTTTACATTACAGCAACTCTTCCTAGCTTTCTTGTAGCTGAGTCTTGCTGCTCATCCTGCCTCCTCCTCACCCCAGCAGGTGACCCCCTTGCAAAGCCCATCTGATACTGCAGTGGGAGAGAAAACAGGAGCTGAATTAATTATAGGACTACACCAATTCTTTTGTGGTTATTGAAATGAACAGTGTTGTGGTTTAACCCCAGCCAGGAACTAAACACCACACAGCTGCTCACTCACTCCCCCGCGGTGGGATGGGGGAGAGAATCAGAAGAGTAATGTGAGAAAAATCGTGGGTTGAGATAAAGACAGTTTAATAGGCAAAGCAAAAGCTGCGTGCACAAGCAAAGCAAAGCAAGGGATTCATTCACTACTTCCTATTGGCAGGCAGGTGTTCAGCCATCTCCAGGAAAGCAGGGCTCCATCATGTGTAACAGTTAATTGGGAAGACAAATGCCGTAATTCCGAACATCCCCCACTTCCTTTCTTCTTCCCCCAGCTTTATATGCTGAGCATGATGTCCTATGCTGTGGAATATCCCTTTGGTCATTTGGGGTCAGCTGTCCTGGCTGTGTCCCCTCCCAACTTCTTGTGCACCCCCAGCCTACTCGCTGGTGGGGTGGTGTGAGGAGCAGAAGAGGCCTTGACTCTGTGTAAGCACTGCTCAGCAATAATGAAAACATCTCTTTATTATCAACACTGTTTTCAGGAGAAATCCAAAACATAGCCCAATACGAGATACTGTGAAGAAAATTAACTCTATCCCAGCCAAAACCAGCACAACAGAAGCACCTGGAATTCATAGAATCATAGAATCATCAAGGTTGGAAAAGACCTCTGAGATCATCTAGTCCAACCGTCAACCCAAAACACCATGTCTACTACACCATGTCCTGGAGTGTCACATCTACATGTATTGTGAACACCTCCAGGGATGGTGACTCCACCACCTCCCTGGGCAGCCTATTCCAATGCCTCACCACTCTTTCAGTAAAGAAATTTTTCCTATTATCTAATCTAAACCTCCCGTGGTGCAACTTGAGGCCATTACCTCTTGTCCTAAAATTAGGTGGAGTAATGGATAAAAACAAACACAATTGAACAATTACTAAAAATACTGAATGGTTCTGGAGTGCTTTAGTAATGAGATTATCACTGAAATTCATTAAGAGAGGTGAAAGGCAAGTCAGCCTGGAAGACAAATATCTCATGATCTTCCTCTATGTTTTACTGAGTTTGCCTTTGAGACTTGCATGGAAGGGAGCTACAGTGAATGAAATATGCAGAATATAAACAAACACAGGTCATGTTTTATTCATTTAAGGAAAGGCAAAATTTAAATTACACGGGCTTGGATTCTGAATCTGAATGTGGGAGCTGCAGGTTCCAAGGATGGTGTAATTTAATGCTATATTGTCATTTAATGATATCTAAGTGCTTGCAGTCCACAGGCAGTATATTTAATTGTGTTGCAGGGGTAATTTAATTCAGGTTATACAAGTCATCTTCATCAAGATACGGTCATATCCAAGGATGGGGAAACCTTAATATTTTGATCATTTTGGAAAGATGTAGATAGAAAAAAGAAATCTGTTTTTGAATGTGTAAGGTTTAGCAGTTATTGCAAGTGTGAGTAGTTTGATAAAGCCTTAACAATAAGAAATGGTTTTTGTTTGAGTATAGAAGTATGATTGATCATGTTGAAGTATAGTTTCTAGCAATGAGATTTCAATTTTAGCAGCTACCTCTTAACAATTTCTTTTCATTCCAGTAGGTAGACTGTTGTCCCTTTTGACCCCCATTTACTTCCCTGTGTAATGTTCCAGGGCTTGTTAAATTCATCGAGGCTTTGTGATGATCCAAGGAGTTCCTCAGGTTGCACTTGATCAAGGATCACATGGTTCATGTCCACACATCTTTCATAAGTTTATACTCACCTCTTCATATGGTGGTGGTGTGCCAGAGGAAGTGGTTGCCTTCCAGCTGAAACTGGTGGCCAAGCTCTTGCTAGCCTGTTCAGACACGTGAGGTTTTGTACATAATGGTGTGGTACAGCTAGAATGGCTCTTTTGATTCCTAGCCTGGTTGTATGCACTTATGACTTTGCTGATGGATAAACGTGTCCACTATACATCTCTAAAGTCATGCCTTGACTCGTGCCTCTGAGTCTGAAACACTATATACCAGCCTTTCTCCTTTTGTGTTCCTCCCAGTGGGCAAGAGTAGTATTAATCTTTCAGTCCTCTTGTTTTTGAGACTGTGCTGTTCTCGCTAGTGAAGTTTCAACCTGTGGTTTCAGCGGCTTCTATTACTCTTTCTTTCCATCTTCCTTAAAACCCTTGTGCCAGTGAACACCTGTGTTTCTTCTGGAGAGTCTGCATTATGCTTAGGACTCACCTGCATGGAGGGGATTTTCTTTTGTAGTAACAGCTTTATATGAAGTGGCAGGCCACTGCTATGTCCCAAACAGCCAGTTATCTTTTCATAACTTCAGTTTTGCATGCTCTAGGCTGCTTTCAGAGTACCCAACACCAGCGCTGAGTGTGCACCCCACAGTCCTCTGAGCTGCCACTAGGATGTATGCACCATGGGGCTGTGATCTCCCATAGCCTGGTTGGGTATCTGGAGAGCAAGTTTCTAAAGATGCCATGACCTTCTTCCTGGCCTTTCTGTGGTTGATGATGACTTAATTTAGAAGTCTTACCAGATGTGGGGAGACCAGGTGCCTCTCCTTGTTGCAGCTCTGGTCAGGGGACATACCAGGTGGTCGGATATTTGCCTGTAAGCTGTGTAACTGAAGTGCTGTGGTTTCTGCAGCAGTAGGAAATATGAGCAAAGCTTCCTCCTTTTCAGACCCATGGAGTTTGTGTGCTGAGAGCGAGCTCCTTCCACACAATTTCTCTGGGAGTTTTTTGTTCGTACACTGTACATCGGTGCCATCCTCACCACTCCAACACTCTGGAACCTCATGTGTTGGACATGGCTCTGACCAGCAGTGAGTGGTGGATGTGGCTGAGGAGCAGGCTGCAGGATCATGCTGCTGATGGGGGATGCTGGGTCCATGCCAGCCACAGCCCTTCATGCAGACAGTCTCTGACATGGCTGGACTGGTGGGTACATAATTCTCCTCTTCCAGGCTTTGTGAACTTCCTTTTCTTTCTTTCAAGAGTAACTCAGATCCTGGTTGTATATGCTGGAATTCAGACAGGTACAGTCACAGTTGTCACTGCTGGCTGCAGAGAAGAAACTGTATCCTTATTAACTAAAAAGAGGGAAAAAAACCATGAAAAAAGAATGAGTAGAACACACATATGACTCCACTTGTTTGAATTAAAACCCAGACAAAGGACTTTTGCTCATTGTCTGAATTACTTGCTTGAATGACTTGTGGGGGCAGGGGAAGAAAAAGTTACTCTAATGCCATTCTGAAATGTCACTCCTGGCTGTTCAAATACCACATTGCACTAAGGCTTGTAAATCACACGTCATTTCCTAATTAAAAAATGATGAGCATAATGAGCGTAAGGTCTTCTGCTGCTACGGCACAACCTTGCACAGACAGGAGTGCTTCCAGGGTTTCACAGTCGCAGGGATGTAATCTGCCACATCTACCTCCTGCTTTCCTTTTTGGAGCTAGACTTATCAAGGAAAGAGGTTAAGCATGTGACCAATCTTCATCACTGGCAAGGGGATGTCAAATGACTGATTGTAGAGAAAAAGCCCAGGAAAGCATATTTTCTCTGTGCTAACCATCACTTTGAATTGAAGTCCAGGCATAAGCTACCGCTACAGTAGATTGCTGAAGAAACTGGTGGGCTTTCTGGTTCTTGGTCTCTTTGGAGACATTGCACCTGTATCATTAGTGTAGCCTTGGGTTTCATAGTACCAGTTATAAAATGTCTTTCTGGATATATCTGTCCTGGAAAATTTTAGAAGTGTATTTTCTGCTTTGGTGCAACTCTCCTCAGCAAGAAAGAAATTGTGTCGTGTAGACAGCATATGCAGAAGAGTGCTTACAAATTTTATGGACAGAGGTTAGGCATTTTTGGTTTAGGCCCAGGGTAGACATTTCAAATAAAATAACAGTGACTGTTTTGCAAGCTCGGGTTGTATGTGTTGTTCTCCTTCACTAAATAAAGTAATGAGTGTTGCTTTAGTTATCTTGCTGTAAACAGCAAGCCTCTTGCGGGAGAATTAATATTGACAGAAGCTGTTAGGTCAATATTTGAGATTTTTTTGGGGGGTCCAACAAGGTGTAAGGGTTTGTGGGTAGAGCACAGTACAAGTTGCTGGGGCCTCCCACAGAAGCTGCCTGCTGCCCACCCTCTGGGACCTCTGCAACTCGGAGCTTCATGTGCTGCCATGATGGCACTTAGCCAAGCTGAGCTTCCTCTTCAGTGCTGTTGACTTCTTTCTGCCCATATTCCTTTTTCAGGTTGTTTAATTTCTTTCCAATGAATAAGTGAGTGAGTGTGCTGGCGAGGTTTGTTTGGTCACAGCTGGTGTTGAGAAACTGGTGAGTGGCTCTCCTTACCAACCTGCAGCCCAACAGGCAAAAGGAGCATCTCTTCCCAGTCCCTTGGATATCCGTCCCAAGTGTCTGCCTCACAGTCCTGGTCAGCAGGACAAAGCCCATCCTCATAAGGTCCTGAGTACATTTCAGAGCATGATTAGAGCTGCTCAGCCTTTGGGTATCCTAATGGAGAGGGTGATTCAAAGCAGGCATGGGTTTGTTTTCCTCCAGGCCTGGGGGCCAGGGCCCCCTTCCACACCTGGATGCAGACATAGAGGCCAAAGGGACCTGCAGAAGTCAGAGGCCATCCCTTGCCACAGGACAGGGTGGACTTTGCCTGAATAGCCTTACCTTACCTTTACTTACATTCACCAAACAAAGACTTTACACCTTACCCCCAGGCAAACTGCTCTGGATCTTTACTATCCTTGCTGTTAAAAAATCCTTCCTCTTGCCTACCTTAGGTCTCCTTCTGATTTAAATCTTTTGGTTTTGCTGCCAGAGAGGATAACTAGTCTTTTCTGCTTGGTGGCTGCTTTTTACGTCTTTAAAGGGAATTATCAAGTCTTTCCTCATTCTTCTCCTCCCTTACCTGCCTAACCACCAGTTAATCCAACCTTTCGTCCAAGGCCATATCTTCATAGTCACTGATCATGACTATTGGTCTCCCAGAGTGTCTCTTCAGTTGGTACACATCTGAAACATACGCCCAAGGCTACACTTGTTTTTCCTGATGAGATCTTAGAGCTGTTGTTTCCTGGGTGGTACTTACCTCCAGCCCTCCCAGGTGTTGCAGGAGGTTTGTTTTTTCTGCATGGCATGGATGCATACAATGCTTGCGGGGCACTGCTGACTTGTGATTCGTGGTAATGCCCTGATCTTTTTCTATTAATTTGTTGCTTTACCGTCTCCTTCTCATGCTGTATTTTTCCACTGTCCTTTTGAATTGCATCCAATTTGTTTTCAGCTTGACTTTATTTTTTTTTCTTGCTTTGCTTTCTTCTCATCTAAAAATATAAGTTATAGCCTGAAAATATATGGTTATACTTTATGTAAGGAAAGAATAACACTTTGTGTGTCACTCTTACCTTTCAACAGATCTAGATAACTGCCTGTCTTCTCTGAGGCTGCATGAAATTGCTGTTAACCACGTGGAATATTCCATCAGAACAGTGCCAATTTCCTTCTGCAGCCTCTCAGAATAGCTGCGTTATAATACTGCGTAATTAAGTTGCAGTTCTATTGCCCTTTTAACCAAGGGTACCATAACCTTGCTTTAAACTGAAAATTCACAAGGAAAGCTTATACCTGTGTCCTGGCCCGACAAGATCCCAGGCGAGGTACTACTGGGACCAGCGCTGTCCCATTGGGCATGTGCCATACATAGTGCTCTGGTGGGGGAGATAAGTAAAGGGATGCTCAACATAGATAGATCAGCCTTGGGCTGTGTATCAGGCCAGAGGGAGAAGTGTTGGGTCTGTGGACTCCTGGGTCTGTGCTTAAATTGCTCTGGTGATAAATACCTGTTTCACTACAGAGCTGAACTCAGAGTTGTCTTCCCAGTGATGCAGTGGTTTATAACACATGCCATATGTTTCTGCTTTTCTCCCCTGGTAGGTGCTCTTTGTTTTTTTTCAAATTATTTACCTGAGTACCTGTGCTGATGCAGTGATTTGGGCTACCACAGTCCACAATAAGCTGTTTGCTACATAAACACATAGGGGCAGAGAACAGTACAGACTAGTAGGCTGCACAGCCCATACATTGGCGTCCACCCTGTATGGGCTTGCCAAGGGGCTGTGCTACTACTACTGGCAAGGTGAGGGGCTAGAGGACAAGCTGCTGGGGTGTTTTTGGAAATTAAACCATGTTAACTGGAACCTCATTGTCCTTGGGAGGGCATTAAGGCAGGTATGGATGCCTCTTGCAGAAGAGGACAGCAGCAGAATCATATGAAGAGATGGGCACTGGCAGTGCAAGGAGCTTGGTGCCCTTGGTGGCTCCTTCTTTGGTGTCTCTAGGCATTTAGCAGTGGGGGCCAAATCCCTGGCATCTCCTATATCATCACCGGAGCAAGACAGGCAGAGTCTTCTGAGCAACAGTCCAGCCTGCAGAGATACCCCATGTTTGCTTTTGAGGCCAGCGTGTGCTTAGTGCAGCCTTGGGAAGGGGGAGAGATGCGGTGGATGGACAGGTGGCAACTCCCATGCTCCTGCTCTGGTTATTTCAGGGTCATGGAAACACTGCTTAACTCCCGCCTCAGTTTCTCGAGCATGTGAATTTCCCAGGGGTGTGGAGAGACTTAACCGTTATGAAGATTAAAATTCATACAGAAACAGCAAGGGTTAGAGCGATGTGTCTGTTCAGCAGAATGTGGGGTCTGGCAGGAGGTACAGAAATGGCAGTTTTAATTTTAAATTAATTTATAATGCAATTTGCACTTAATACGTCTGGCGCAATATTGTTCTGTGGGAACTTCCAGGATGCTGGGCTGAACAAATTGAGTGCAGATTTCACTAAGTTGTACTAAGTTGTAATAAACAATTGCATGTGTAATTCAGTAAATTCATGACCTTTTCTCAGTGAATAAATTTGGACAGTAAGATGAACCTGTGCATAAAGATGCTTTTTGCTTGACATTTAGGTACCATTAATGAGCATGAGAAAAAGAATAAAATTTTAAAAGATGCAGGTTACTTCAATAACTGGACCAGTAACGATTCAACTTTAATTGTATATTTAGCAGTTAATCATCCACATGAAGCTTTCTAAAGAAAACTGCAGAGCTAGACACAAAATTAAAAGTAGTAGGGTGGCTTTTTCTAAGGGACACTGCCTGGAAATAACAGGAGAGAAGAATTTTATAGTCAGCCCATAATTTCAAGTTTCTGGGCTCCCCACTGAGTCATTGAATTCCAGATAAGATGATCAATAAAGTCTAGTTCCTTGCCTCTGAGTTCAAATCTAATTCTGGTTGCACTTGCTAGTGATGGCTTTTTTGAGGGAGTGGGCATGCTCTCGACTGCACTCCTGGTCAAAAAGCAGATCTTAGGATCCATGCATCATTTCAGAGGTTGTTCAGTTGAGGTCAGAGACTCTTTGCAGTTCGTTTTACCAGCTATCGACCCACAGAGAGGTTCTTTGCATTTGCTGATTGTGTTCTTTCCTTTCTTTTTTTTCATGGATGGAAGGTGAAAATGATGCTGTATGTTTTCATCTTATATCTTTGACCCCTCCCCTCCCAAAAAGTTAAGCTCTAACAGAAGGTGCAAAGAAAGATGTTTTATCCAGATCATCAGGGAATGAGGTGTTTCTCATGTTGCTGGAAAAAGCTGATGTGGTTAATTATAAGAAGGAAGTGAACAAAAAAATGAGGAAGCAACCTCACCTGTCCATCACATTGGATGTTCGCCACAGTGAAGCAGATGGAGAGAAACAGGTGCTTGAATATTGTTCATGGAACAGTTTAGTCAGTAAATAACTCCATTATATGTAGACAATTGTGAGCAGCTGATGTTTGTTTGGTTTTGTTAGGCAAGTCAGAAGCCCAGGGGAAGATAAACTTCCTCCTGTGGACATGGAGTTGGGACTTGAGTGAATCATTGCTTGTCCAGCCCCTCTGTGACTGGTAATCATTCCTCAGTTCCCCCTTAAAGAAGATGAAAACGGTGATGTTTGGTTAAATATTCAGAAGTTGCAAGACTCCATAAACATGTAAATCCTTTAATTTTCTAAGGAAAGTAGCTGTGCAGTATCAGTCCAAAGTGCAGCTATAATGTTTCAGTTGCAGTGGTTGGACACATGCCTGTTTAGTCTGATTACTTCTTCTGTTCTAATTACCTCTTGCAAGTGCCAAGGAAACTTCCCATTTGCTGGCTAAAAGGCAGGACTCCAAAGCAGCCAGCGTCGAGGCTGTCTTCTTGGTTGCACCTCTGCATCTTATGCTGTGTCCAGACTCTAGTCCCACTGGAAATTGCTGCCATCATTTAGTGCTGGCTGTCAGACTGTGCTGAGTGCATCATCCTGAGAGTACCAAGTGCTTCTGATGTGATGCAAATTTTTATAATGGCTTAAGTCTTAATTTGCTGGCTCCTGCATGCAGAGAAACAGAGGGCTGGAGCAGCAAAATCTGGACCTGGAGAAGACTCCAGGAAGTTTCGAGCTACAAAGCTTCAGTTTTCTGCTTTGTAGCTTCTGCTTCTCTTCCTGTAACCCATCAGTCCCTTCACAGTAGTCACAAACTGGTTTGAGAGCATTTCAATAATTATTTATGTTTTGAAGTTATCTGGCAATGTGTCACCAACATTTACTGCAAACTTGTGCATTTGAGCTGCGTCACATCTTAGTGACTTTGGTAAAAGCCTCCATGCAATAGGTGGGAAGGTTGGTCTAAGGACGGACTGTATATATTAAACCTCTGTGCTGAATAATCTTGCCCAGATCAGGCCTGGACATGCCAGGTCACTGCTTGCGGGATTGCTCCCAGCATGGGAACAGTGTGTTTGAGCTCAGAGGGGAAAAATTTAAAATTCTTGTCCTGGACTCTGCTGTTTCACTGACTGAAGTGTTCCCTTCTGGGTTAGGTTTATCCCCAGACTCTCCTGGGGCTTATATGATGTTAAGTCACGTAGAAGTTGTCACAGGTCCTAGTTACTTGGAAGGAAATTACCCAACTCCAATCAACCTAAAAATCAGATTTAAACACTTGCTGCAGACAGTGGGGAGACAGAACAAGGGACACACATTCAGGTTCATCCACTTCTCTTAGACACCTTTAATAAATTCCCTTCTGGAAGAGCCTTTGATTATTAGACCCCTCCCTTGTAAGGTGAGGAACTTTTGGGGAGAGAGCTGATGGTTTGAGGAGCAGAAGACCAGGGATATGCATAAGTCCACGAGATTTTTTGGTGACTTGTGTGGGGTACTCTTGAGGCCTCCCCTGGATATTTTGGTGTAGATGGTTTGTATGAGGAACTCTTTACCCTAGACACAATCATAGAAGACATATCCTGATCTGCAGAGTCTACAGCTGCAAAGGCTGCGAAAATTGAGGGTTAAGTTGTTTATTGTTAGAAGCAGGCAAACAAAATGTCATGTATGAAAGATTTCTTATAAGGATAGTGCTGAAGTTTTGTTGGCAAACTTAGAATCTTGTTATCTCTTTGTATATCAAGCCCCTTCAGACTGATTTTACTTGGAAACCTCCCCCATTCTTGAACTGTACAGCTCTTCGGACATTTCCCTGGCTGGATGCAGCAATTGTCTTTTGATTGCTCAGTCAATAGGCAGCCAAAACATAGCTGCCCTGTGCTGGATGCTAACAAGCACAGAGGCCGATCTTGCAAGCTCTCCTAATTGAATTTTGCTTACAACACAACAATCAGTCATCTGGTAGGATTAGGCCTATAAATTGTCCCCATGTCTTTTTGTGTAACTGTCCATGGATTGTCACATGGATATGAAAGCATGTGCTATGAAGTGATGCCCTTTGCAAGTGACTCTGCAGTACAAGAGAAAGGCCCACAGGTAAGGGGATGTTAGCTGAATAAATGAACTCCAGGGTTTTATATCCTTTATATCCTTTATATCCTTCATGAAAAAGTCTGGCTGGGTTCAATAGGGAGGAAAGTAATGGTGAAACTAAATAACATTATCTAAATTCTGCAACAATTTTGTCCTTTGTATGTGGATTCTAGATCATCCTGAAGAAGGACTAGTTCTTAGTTAAAATCTAAAGAGTATTATGCATTAGATGTGATGTGTAACATCCATGGGCACATTCTGCTGAAGGCAGCTGGTAGCTCTCCTGCAGGATCATAGGAACTTAGAGCAGAAGCTGGATGCCTCCACGGCCTGCAGGGGTTTGCTGTACAACAGCTTCTGGTTTGAAGATTTAATCTGGGCCAGTGCAAAATTATCCAAGAGATCAAAGCTTTGAGTTCCTCTCCCTTTCAAATACTTCAGTTTATTTCTTGTGAACTGTCGTGACTCTGCTAATGCACGAAGCTGAACACTTAAATGGCTTCCAGAACACGTCATCTGTTGGGTTTTAGGTTTCCTCAGGGAAGAGACTGTCTTTTCATTGTCTCAGACAGTGCCTGTTGTGTTCTTGGCACAAAACAGATAGTGGCTAGTACAAGAACGCAGATTGCGAGTTTCTGTCCATAGAGAGAGTGAACCTGATTTCAGTAAAGTTTTTGACTTGCAGGTCTTAGGGTTTGACTTCTTAAAAATTGTTTTCATCACTTATTCAACAAAACACCTTATCTGGAAAATTCAGCACGTGCCAGGTTCTGTCAGAACCACCTACGGAAAAATTGATAGGTTTTCCTAATATAGTACGAACTAGGTTGAAACATCTCAGCATTTACTTAAAAGCTGATAATCTGACATATTTCAAAATGAAGATTCCTACTCTAATTTTAGCACACAGAGCTGCTGCCCAGGAGCCCACAGTAGGCGATGTCGTTTCCTTGCAGTCTCTAGGTCACACTGCCTAATTTATACAGACTGGGTTCCTAGAAGTAGCCAAGTATTTGTTCTAAAAATCCCAACAAAAGCTCTTTCTCATAATGCAGTTGTTTTTCATTAAATGTTCTTACCTAAGGTAGCAGTGATAAGAAAACTGATAGGAGAAAAGAGCTTCTTTGGTGTTGCTTGTAATTAAACATAGGGACATGGACGGCACAGCTCTTGCAAAGTGCAATCCCAGTGCTTTAATTCAGTCTGGCTTTAAATCTGTTTTAGTGTAAATCAACAAAAGCCAAAATAAACTATGTTTAATTAACAGCTTCCAACACAACCACTTTGGTGTGTTGCATCTGAGACCCCTGTGGCCCCAGGACTTTCTCTGGGGAGGCTGACATGCTTCCAGCTGTCATTGGGCTCTTTTCGCATCCCTGGTCTCTTCCTAAAAGTTCCTAGCTGTCCTAAACCTGCCCATCTCATTGCATGTATGATTGTCCAGCACCTTCAGATGGTCAAAATGAACTGAGTTAGGGGAAAAAAAAACCTAAACCAAGCCAGAACAATTTTTTTCACTTGACTAAACCAGTTTCAGAGACTGATTACATGGGTTCTTATGCCCGTGGATTGGAGCGAGCCATCATTTTAAGGGCAAGGACAAGGTTGAGTGGAGGGTGACGTTCACTGGAAGCGGCTGTGGCTGGACCAAGAGGCTGAGCACAGCGCTGGGGACCTGGTGAGATGCTCTCCCTGGTCCAGCTGTGACAGTGGACTGGATCTATGGCCCAGCTCCCTTTGAGGTGTGCACCCACCAGCACTGCTGCTGCAGCAGTCCATGGCTGTGGGTGGATGAGCGCTGTGGATGTCTCTGCAGCTCCAGCAGCTGTGCGTTGCTGCTGAGGTTGGCCAGGTCCCTGATCTGACATAACCAGGTGGTTGTTGTCTGAAGTAGATTTCAACCTTCTTCTGGATTGCTCTGCTCACTGAGGAAGTAGAAGTAATCTGGTGAGCAGCTGGGACCTGTAATCTCTGCTTCCAGGGCCATTAGAAGCAGGAAAGGACAACTGTGAATTGCTTTAAAAGCCAGCTGAGGCTCTGCCTCTTGAAAACCTCCCTGCTTCTATCTCTTCTTATGTATTTTTCACTTTCTAAGCTTTCCTTCTTCACCTCATCAATTTTCCTATGTCTTTCCTTGAGCAAAACACCTCTTTTGTTTATAGAGAGCACTGCTTTTCTTCTGGGATTTGGAAGGAAGTACAGGAGTGCTGCTGTGAGAGCATCAGTCCCTGAGCCAAGTAGTTTCCCAGCAAAG
This sequence comes from Scopus umbretta, assembly GCA_013400535.1. Lineage (NCBI taxonomy): Eukaryota > Metazoa > Chordata > Aves > Pelecaniformes > Scopidae > Scopus > Scopus umbretta. Next base: position 9,156 of record VZTL01034646.1, on the reverse strand, counting down.
GAAAGACTTAGCTTATTCTGCTGTGATTACCAGACCCTTTATTCTACTTAAGACATTCAGAGCATATGCAAACCCGAGCACCTCTCTTAATGAGACCCTTACATACCTACTGTGAGACTGCTTTCTGTTACTTTTGAGTGTCTCTGTTGGTGAGAATCCAGATGCTGCTTTGCCATTTTTGGGGGGATGAACTGCCATCTTTTCCACTCTTTGAATACAGACATGCCCTATGTGCATCTGCTTTGGAAAGGTGCTGCGATCTCTGTGTTGATTTCCCAGGAAGGATGGAAACCTGGGACAACCCGGATGTTTCTTGCCACAACGTTAGGTGGCAGAATGGCAGCAGGTCCGTCAGGGCATGGTGGAGGTAGGTTTTTTTCCTTATGAAAGGGAGAAGAGCTGTGGGTTATCTGAGCAGAGCAGCCATGTCATTACTGCTTTATCTAGGAGTGAGATTTAAAAACAGGATTTGGGTAATAAATACAGGCTTCATGCTAGTTATTAAAGCAAACACAGAGTAGCAGAGATAAGCCTGCTACATTTATTCATGGATAAGGAGGTAATCTAGAGGAACACAGAAATACTTTGTTGGAGGAAATCTGCTTTTCCTGGGAGTACTGTTTGACTGTAATTGCCTCCAGGGAGCAGGACCCCATTTGTGAGGTGCTACATAAACATGGGAGAAAGAGCTTGTGACCTCTTTTGTCCACAGTCAAGGGCTCAGACTCAAGTGACTACTACATAACAAGTTGCTGCTCCTTATCCTCTGATGCCTGTCCATGTGTTTGCTTTTAGCCATGGCAAACATGGACTAATTCAGCTTAGTTTAGAGGGACACGTGAAGTCTAATTGCCTCACATGTCCCAGAGGCTTGGAGTGCACATACAGGCCATCACTGGGGCCTGGAGGAGGCTCATTAAGCACAGCAATTGGATCATGACCCTAATGCCTGCTTTAAGATGAGATATGGCAGATCAGTGCAACCTAAGAAGGGTGCAAAGCAAGACTGATGCTATTTAATTAACACCAGCTGCCAGATCCCTGCCAGGACAATCCACCTGCCCTGGGACACAGGAGACTTGCTAGGAAAGGGTGATGTAGGGTCTTAGAAGTTTTACTGGGAACTCTGTCCATGTCTAAGAGGCAGTACGGTAGAAGCAGAACAGGCAAATAAGAGCTTAAAAAAAGGAAGTAAAATAATTTATGCTTTTGATATAACATGTTGGAAGACAGGATCCATCATGTAGGTGCCAGATGCAGAATGAGGCTGCCATAGTAAGGCATTCAGAACACTTCTGGAGTGAATGAGGGCAAGATAGTGTTACTCAAGCCAGCAGTCAGCAGGTTACGGTGAAACTACTGTTTCCTTTAGCAGTTGGTTCAAGTGTTGTCTGTGAACACTTCAGCTTGGGTGGTGGTAATTTTTACAGTGTGTGAAGGAAAAGCATTTTAACTAGAAAGGGAGGAAAGCACTGATAGATCACCTGGGAAGGCTATAAACAATCATCACCAGTGTTTTCAAGAACAAGCTACATGAGCACGTGCCAGGGACAGGCTAAGATCCTTTACTTCTCTGTCTTGGTGGGGTCACTTAGATGATTTTTTGAGGACCTTCTCAGTGACTGATTCAGCCACTGATAAAGTAAGCTGTAATGAATATCTGCTTTCCTCCTGTAATCAGGAAACTAAATCATTAGTCATGAGAGATCCAGGAAGACAACTTTAAACAAGGCAATCCTTTTGTCGCCATGAGATTATTTCTGCTACTTAGGATGTTGAGAAGGAGAATCAGAAATGGTGGTGGTCCTTACCCATAGGATGTGGCCAGGTTAAGCAGGAAGCTTTGAGCTGAGGGTTAGGCAATCTTGTGACTACTGATACAGTAAAATGCATGCCTGGCTTGGTAAAGTCTGCTCCAAGCCATTGCCCCGAGTTCACAGAGCTGGAAGAGTGGAGTGTTTTTAGGCTCTTTTCACTTCCGTGGAGTTGCAGACCAGGTAGCATGGTGGGAAAGGATTTCTTGGGGGATCCCACATGTACACCCTCTAAGTGGGCTGTGACTAGGCACGCTATGGAAAATAAATCCAGATTGTCCTTGACAGGTACCTAGTTCAGAGCTTCTGCCTCTCAGGTCCTGGCTCCTCTTTCAACCTTGATCCCTAGGCCAAGTGGTGGGTCTGATTTGAGTGTTGTAACCTCTGTCAAGTACGAAGAACTGAATTCAAGCCCAGGTTTGCTTCTGGCTCGCAGTAGGTGATGCACTAGTCATACTGCCACAGCCTTTAGACTGGAAAGAAATTCCAAGATTTCTAAGAATCAGTTAATGAATGTTAGTAAAATCCTGATATGTGTTAAAGATCATTTGTATGCCTATTATTGTGTGTTTGTTTTTTTTTTTTCTTTATGGCAGTGTCTTGGAGCTCTGTCGTAAGCAAGAGCATCATTGTGCTAGATGCTGTACAAGCAAAGAATAAAAAGAAGGCCTTGCAACAAAGGTATCTATGTAAAGATAGATGTGCTTTGGAGAGATACAGATGCCATGATTTATACCCTTGGCAGTCTTCTATATTTCATGTAGGTACTGAAGTAAGCAGTGCTTGACTGGTAGGATAAAAACAGCAAGCTGTCCATCTTTATTTTAAATCAATTTTATTTTATTTTAAAGCACTTAGTTTAACACTCAGGTGCATATGTAGATCTTTCTGAAGTGAGCTGTTAAACTGATATTCCTAATAAGTTCAACAGTCTTAATGTAATAAGATAGAGCAGTATAAATGAAAAATGCTAATCTGAAATGGTCTTTATTTTCCTGTCATGTCATATGTCCCAAGCACTCAGGTTTGTTCAGTTTCACCTCACCACAATATTATAACAAAAAGCAGCATGAAAGAGAACTCTTTCTCTTGGAAACTGGAAAAGGTTATGTGGGAAAATAAATCTGTGAAATTCTGTCCTGGATTGGCACTACTCCTCCGGGGTCAAAAAAAGCTCAGATATAGAGTGTTGTCTCACCTCATTACAGATGCAGTTCTGTTTCTAGTCCCAACCATTCCTAGGGTACCTCTAGTGGAGTGAAGATCAGTAAATTAGGATGGCTGTAACAGCATCAGTGAGATGGTTTTGACAAAGGATACAGTCTTGGTCCCATTTGCTTTTGAAAGCAGCTGCCCCAGTCTCAGCAAAATATACAAAATATTTGAGGGATGTTCAGCCTTTAGGTTTGATGGAAACAGCTGGAAAGACAAGTAGAAATAACATCCAGGATGGCTGGGATGGATGCTCACTAATGCCTACTCCAAATGTGAGAGGACAGTGATGAGGGGAAGTCTCTCATCCGCTGCCATCACCATCCAACCAATTACATATCCGCTAAACAGTCCACCCATCAAATCCGTATCTCCTCAATTTAGATAGAAGGATGTTGTGGGGGACTGTGTCAAAGACTTTACAGAAGTTCAGATAGCCGTTGCTTTTCCCTTGTCCGCTGATGCAGTCACTCTTTCACAGAAAGCCACTAGGTTAGTCAGGCAGGACCTGGTGAAGCCATGCTGGCTGTCTTGAATCACCTCCCTGTCTTCCATGTGCCTTAGCAAAGCTTCTATTCTTCTAAAAAACAAATTTCTTTGTTGCATGATCTTCCCAGGCACAGGGGTGAGGAGAATCTCCATCCTTTATTGGATGCAGGGGGAAACATTGCCACCAGNGGAGTTCAATCCAGTTGGTGACCAGTAACAAGTGGTGTTCCCCAGGGCTCAGTATTGGGGCCAGCCTTGTTTAATATCTTTATCAATGATCTGGATGAGGGGATTGAGTGCATCCTCAGTAAATTTGCAGATGGCACCAAGTTGGGTGGGAGTGTTGATCTGCTTGAGGGTAGGAAGATTCTGCAGAGGGATCTGGGCAGGCTGGATCGATGGGCCGAGGTCAACTGTCTGAGGTTTAACAAGGCCAAGTGCCAGGTCTTGCACTTTCGTCACAACAACCCCATGCAATGCTACAGGCTTGGGGAAGAGTGGCTGGAAAGCTGCCTGGCAGAAAAGGGCCTGGGGGTGAGCCAGCCATGCTGGTCTCTTGCCTTGTTTGCCTGACTTCTTCCACCTGGGGACTGAGAGCTCTTGCACTCTATGGAAGGTGTCCTTAAAGATCTGCCAGCTCTGTTCTGCTCCCTTGCCCCTGAGGGCAGCTTCCCAGGGGTCCTTCTGACTAACTCCTTGAAGAGCTGAAAGTTTGCTTTCCTAAAATTTAGGGTCCTGACTATACTCCTTGTTTTTCCCATATCCCTCAGGAGTGTGAACTCCATCAATGCATGATCACTGCAGCCCAGGCTGCCTCCAATCTTGACATCACTGATGAGCTCACTTGCATTGGTGACCATCAGGTCCAGTATTGCATCATCTCAGGTAGGGGTGTCTGTTCCCACAGACCTGTCAAAGCTAAGAATAATATATGGATCCTCCACACTTTCTTCCTGTCTTATAGCCATTTCAGTCTCCCTCTGCTATGTTTTTTAATAAACTAAACTATGTCTGAAGGGAGAGAGATGGCTAAAGATGATTTTGGAGCAAAGGAAGACCACTCTAGGGCAGCATGGTCAGAGGACCAGGGGGACTGATCACACAGTATTGCTTCAGTTGCTGTCTCCTGTTCTCTGAAAGGGAGGGAAAGACATGAGCCAAAAAGCTTACTTTGAATTCTCCTGAGCTCTGAAGGTGTGAAGATTTTGATGTACTTTAGTACCTAGAACTGAGGAGTTTACATAATACCATGTCTTCCTGTTGCCTTCATCTAGTCATCTTGTTACCACCAGCTGATGCTGAAAATCACAGACAAATAAGATGAAACCCTAGCTGTACTTCAGCAGGATTTATTTTTATAGGTAGATCAATTTTAATGAAGCTGGTGCTTTGCATTGACCCATGGCTGGTTATCGCTCACCTTCCCTTCATTTCAACATGTTGCTGGTTAGGGATAAGGCTGTTTAGTTGATCTCCAATTGCTCTTCAGTGTTTCTGTAACATTCAGCAATGCCTATTACAAATATTTCTCTCCACTACAGGACTGGCAGCTGTAGCAGACTAGGAAACTGGGCTGGTATGAAAAGAGACAAGGATGGAAAGGAGGTATGCTTGGCATCTGTGGTTTCTTACAAGTTTTTTTCTCTGATAGAGATAGAAAGCTAATTTCTCTCTCCGTTTTAGTGCTGCTCTTCAAGTTGAAATGGAGGACTGGAAATGGAGAAATAGTGATTGCATTGGAGAAATGCTTTTACCCATTTGTGATTTGACCTTGTGCCAGTGCCGCTAACTCATTAACCAGTGGATTGACTAAAATGATTCCTTTGAATCACTGAAATCACATTTAAAATGGCAGCTTGATTTTCTCCTTTGTCCCTCGCCTATTGCCACCTTTCCTTGGACTCTGGCTTTAAGCCTTAGTGCTGTAGCTGTCTGCATGTGCATGGCAGCCTTGCCTGTTTGACGTGAGCCACAGCCCCAGCTGCGTCCCAGTGAGAGTCTGTTGAGCAGCAGTAAATAACAGGTAGGAAAAAGTGGCTTTGGAGCAGCAATGAAAGGCAGCTCCTTAAACCACCTGCTAGCAACAGCACAAATGCTCTGTCCCATATGCTTCTGCTTTGGTCTGAGCCTCCCACCTCCTCACAGCTGCCATGGATGGGTGCTAGGGGAGGAGGGCTTGGTGGCAGTGTAGTGCTGCGTGCCAGGGGGCTTGGGTATGTGCCCAGCTCATGTGCTGGAGCTGGAGGTGCAGGATGAGCCGATGCATGGGCTGTCTCTGCAGGGTGGGAGTACAAGCATGAGGCTGCCCATCTTGTCAAGGTCAAGCTACCCCAAGTAGGTGCCTGGAGACAGCTGGGATGGATTCAGGCCTCTGTTACCAAAAAGCACAACAGAAATAGGATGGGAGATACCTCTGTGGCTGACACCACATGAAGGTTTGTGTGATGGGAAGCTGGGGCTGTCCGGTTTGCAGAGGAGCCGAAGGTCAGCTCGGTGTCCTTTACTCGTCCTCCTAAACCAAGAACAGGGGAAATGCAGTGAAAACAGGGGTTAAAAAGTCTAACAGGAGTGGAAGGAGGTGTTTGTTAGCTCTGTTTACTGTGGGTCTTCACTGAGGCCAGGGGCTTAGCGTTGTCCAAAAAAACCAGGCACCCACACTGGTGATGAAATCCCCTGTTGCAGGGCAGACAAAGATGATACGAAGTTTGTGTGTATCTTATTTCATAGGAAATGGCAGTGGGGCCAGATGCTTCCCTCTGCAGCAGTCTAGTCAGGGCTGGGGTTTTCCAAACTGCCTCCCAGCCTGTCCTGGCTCAGCAAGCTGCTAGCGGGGGTGAGACAATTCTGGGTGGGGAGAGACACACAGGGTTTTTGCATTTGCTTCACTGCTGACAGACAGGTTAATGCACTAGGCTGTGTCACCTGGTTAGGTGAAAGTCTAATAGAGAGCTTCCTGTAGATGCAAAGCCACTCAAGTCCTGCAGAGTGAACCTGACCTCAAAAATGTTTAAAATGCGTCACTCCTTTTAAAACTTCCAGCAAGGCTCTTTTCCATATCAGCTTTTTAGTGGCCACCATGGCACTTGAAGCTAACCACATCTGTGACCTGGCTCAGGACAACAGCATTTGTGGCAGGCACTGGTCTGCAGAACCTGTTTTGGCTATTGAATCCAGCTGTTTGAACCCTCAGGACCCTTTTAAGCCCTTAAAAAAGCAAGGTGATTATTTGGACACTTATTTTTTGAGCTAGAGGGACAGAGGCTTCTGCAGCCCCGGACCCCTTGCCTCAGGCTTCATCCAGGGGGACCTCCCTTTGTAGAGATGCTCGGGGTCGGTCGGAGGAACTGCATGCTTCCTGCCCTGCTCCGTGCTGGGATCGGACAGAGCATCTTCTGGCCAGTCCCTTCAATCCCTGGGCAGGCAGGGAGCACCCTGGCCTCCTCCTCACGTGCAGTGGGTGCTGGTGGCATAGGAGGGTACATGAGTGCTTTTGATGGATGAAATTTTATTTTTCAAAGCATGGATTAACATAAAAAGTTTCAGGCTATTCAGTTTGGAACAGAGTATTTTTCTCCTGATCCAATTTTCTTTCTTTTTCTTCATCTTTTCTGTCTTTTTAGTCTCTGAGCCTGTGGAGGGCTGGAAGCCACAGAAGGCTTTGAGTCTGTGTTCAGGCTGTGTTAGACGCTGCGGGATGGAAACCTTGCTGCAGCCTGTCCCTCTGCCAAGCCACCTCCGGCAGCTGTCCCCTGCGGGCGTCTCCGACAGATGGGCGATGCCTATACAGCGGCTTTGTTATAATTGAGTTAAAAATCAGCACAGTTTTGTAGAAAAACAGGCTTTCTTAGCTCTGGAACTACTTTCTTTTTTTCCTTGTCCTCTCTTCATATTTTGCGTGTTTCTGTTGGAGAAGAGAAGAAAATAAAATAAAACTCAAATTGTTTTTTTTTTAAGGAAAAATATTTCCTTTTTGAAGTAAAGAAAAAAGCAAATGTTTCCACTAACCACTTTGAATGGTGTGATTTAGATACTTCCAGAAAACTTTTAGCACTCTTTTGAACTGTCATAATTTTTATTTAGTTGAGCCAGGAAAGAGTAATTTTAGTTCTGTCCCTTGATGAATCTGCCGGTGTGGTTACCGTTATTTTCTCTCCTTGATAGAAGCAATTGGTGTGTTATTTTCTGCCCTGGGAAACTTCAACTGCCACAAAGGGCCACAATCTGATGGGATGTCAAGCTGCATAGCACTTGTTAAGCTCCCGTGACTGGCAGCATCTGTGCATTTGCAATGACATCTCTAAATCCATCCAGGATACAAAAGTACTCTAAAATTGTAGCCTTTGTGTGTCTATGTGCTATATGTTTTATTTATAAAGCTTTTAGAGATAGCAGCTTGTTCTCTAATTTATTTTGGGTTGGTGAGGAGGAGGAAATCTCATTGGCAAGATAGGGAATTTGAAATCTAAATGTAAAAGGAATATGAAAAAAAAAAAAGGAATTAAAAAAAAGTCCAAGGTTCTGGGACATGTTTGCATGAATAATAATGCTTCCAAAATGATAATGGATTGTGTGTCATCCATTTGTAGAACTGTGGAAACTGCTATGATAAATAAAATGATATGTCAAATTTTAAATAGCATGGGGCCTGTGTGTGTCACTCATCAGATACAATTAAACAAGAGGAATAATTGCCTGCCTGCTAAGTGAAAAGTTGCGATGTCACTGTGCCGTGCTCAGCTTTCATTTGCACAAGGGACAGTTGCTCTGGACACCCAGTTAAGGGCCTGCCCGTATTTGATGGGGAGCTGTGAAGCTGAAGATGGATGTGTATTTGTCAGGCTCTTTGAGGAGCCAAAGCTGTGCTATTCTGACTCAGTGTTTAAGACCTCCCTTATGTATGTGTCGGGGCTTGACTGTGGCTGATGCTGCTGGGTACTTGTTCCCTGCTGGGTACATAAAGTCCTTTCAGCACTAAGCCTGTAATTCGTTTTGAACCACAAAACCACTGCTTCTTCACAGCAGTCCTGTACCTCTCCCTAGGACTGTGTTGTTGGGTCTTCCCAGCCTGCCAGTGCAGTCTTTTGCTCTTGGAGGATGTCCTAGTCTAGCAGAGGAAGAGATGTTTGAAGACATACATGGTCCCAGCTCCAGGGAACCTCTATTAACAACGTTGCTTTTGCACAGCTTAGAGATGCATCAGGACCTGCTAGAGGAGACCTGATCCTGCCTTGAAGAAGGAGAAAGATACAGACTAGCTGATCTCTGGGGTTGCTGCCATGTCTATACTGCACCGTGGTATGACTGGTGTTGTCTGGAGACTAAATTAGTGTTAGAGATATGGTGGGTGGACTGGTTTCTACAGCTGCTGGAAATGCAGCAGAACGTCCTTTTTTGATTCAGCTCAGGCTTACTTTTTGCTGCAGCTCAGGCCTGCTTTTTGCTGCTTTTTGTTTCCAGTTGCTGGCATGTGTTGATGCTAAAATAAGAACTCCTAACTGCTGTCTACTCATTAACTAAGTATAGGCAACTCCTTAGATGCAGATCATGGACAAGTGCGTACTAGCCATTCCAGGTTGCATTGTCTGCAAGTACTTTACTGGAGGCAAAAATTTCCATGAAATTACTTGAATACAGCTTTTGG
>VZTL01034641.1:7110-18600 GCA_013400535.1 Scopus umbretta | reverse complement strand
GGAGGCGGCGGCGGCGGCGGGACAGCATGCCGGGTAGCGACACGGCGCTGGCCGTGGACAGGACGTACTCGGACCCGGAGGGGCACCGGCGCCGCAAGAAGCGGGTAAGGGGTGTGAGGGCACGGTAAAGGGGCTGACCGGGGCCGCCCTTGGAAGCAAACGGCTCGGGGAGACGAAGGGGGTGGGGCTGCCAGGTGGGCCTGGGTGCCGAGCCCTGAGAGGCAGCTGCCAACCTGCAGCGTGTTCCTCGAGCGGTCCCTGCGTTTGCTACGTTGTCGATCTAAAGGGAAGTGTTTTTTTAATTTGTGCTTTTTTTTTTTTTTTCGTACTCTTTGGTATAAGAAAACGAAATGAAACTGGTTGTTAAGTAACAGAAACCGATGTTCAAGATATATCCACAATAGAAACTAGTTGGAGTTGAGAGTAATAGAGAACTTACTCACCAAAGTCAACAGTGCTGATGATTTAATGAAGTGACTCCGTGTCTGTATCACGCTGGTGGATATCTGGTTTTGGTCCTGTTTCTCAATGTCTTTCTTTAATGAACTGTCAATCTGGTGATTGTACCTAGCAGCAGAGAATCATTTCGGTTCCCTTGCTGAAGTTACTTACAAGAGAGGGGGCTGTGGCAGGGATAGAGATCAATAGAAAAGGTGTATCTGTGTGTGCTAGGGATAAAGTCAGAATGTACTGTATATCCATGATGTATGGCTTTATGGGACAGTTTTTCTCATGGTCTGCTGGCAAGCTCATCTTTCTTTATCTTACTGTTTCGATGGTTTGTTCATACAATGTACGATAACCATGTATAGGCAATGCTCGTGATCCTTTCATATATTTGGTAGCCTTTGTGGTGAATGTCATGCTGAGGAAGGCAGTTGGCTCTCTAGTTTATGCACAGATTTCAAATTCTTACCTAAATGCTCAGCTCAAACAGGTGTAAAACAAATGGCTCTTTCTTCCTGTGCACTGCAGAAAGATGTGAAGAAAAAGAGCATTGATCTAGCTGATTTGGGATATCATCAGAGATTCTGTTTTCCATGCTGAGATCCTGCATGTGTCAATAAATGCGCTTTACAGTTTGAAGTGTAGGGATTAGCTATTCGTGCAGGAAGACTAGGTTTTGGGTTTTTTTGGGGGGAGGGTTCTTGGTGGGGTATTCCTCCACCTCCCCATACTGCACAATAACCGTTCTTTCCATCCCTTCAGCCCATTAATTGACAGTGCTGGAAAGGAGATGGTGTGCTTCAGATTGTTGCTGCATAATGAAATGTCTTAAAAATAGGTAACCCTATACACTGTACCTTTACTACTGGAGTCTACAGTGCTCTTCATACCGTAAGCTGGGTGCACATGCTAGTCATAACAGTTAAAAATTGTATGTATTTCCTTTGTTTTTGTAAGTTGAACTAAGTAGTTTTTCTTCATTGTTCTTGCTGTAAGAATAATGCGCTACCTAGCTGACTGTGGCTATGGAATAAAGTTGCGTACCTTCAAGGATGATTTTTGCTATTTTTAAGAGTTAAATCTGAAGCCTCCACTTTATAGTTTGGCTGATCTGCTTCAAAATATAAAGTATTATGGCTAACATTCAGTGTTGTATATTGCACTTGTATACTGAAAAATAAAAAATAAAATCTCATGCTCAAGACAATTTTATGAAACCATTGGGCTTTTTTCTGATTTTGGGGTTTCTTTTCATGAGCATTAACCTCTCCTTCCCTTCCTGCGACCATGAGAACTGGAAGTAGAACTCTGTAACAAGTTTGTAGAGTTGTATGTAATTATATTGCTCCGGGGTTTGGGCTTTACAAGGTGTATCAGATATCATAGAACTTGCAATATAATTGCTAGAGGTGGTAGCAGCACCATGTATGTTCCAGATGATGGCAAGAGCTTGCATTAAATCCATNTAATATAGGCTTCCGAGTTGATAAACAGTAGAATCTGAGGGGAAAGGGATGTTAAAATTCCTGCTGCAGCTAAAAAGCTCCTTCAGTGTAAGGCAACAGGTCTCTTCAATACCTTCTTCTTTTTGAGGCCCTTTGAAGTATAAGATATCCTGGGCTCTGCTAACAACTCTCCCATGAGACATGGACATATGTGACGTTTTGTGCAAAGTTCCCAGTGTCTGAAAGAGAAAAGACACTTTAATGAAGAACAGCTGAGTCATTCTTAACATGGGGGGAGTCATTGCTGCTTAAGGGGGTCAATTATTTTGAGGGAGAGGCTGGATTCCTGTTTTTTCTCCTTGGACAAATCACCAGAGAGCCAAGCTATGCTGTGCATGGCGGTACAGTGGGACATAAAACTACTGTTGCTGGTAGTGTAATGGTATTGGTGCCTTCCAGTTTCGGTATTATTTGGTGGGTATAGATTTACAGTCGTGTGGTTGCCTTGGTTCTGGTGAATCATCCGTCCCCAGCTTTAAGAAGGGTACCCTTCCAGGAGACTTCCCGCCTGTCCTTGTCAATGGTACTTGGTCACTACAATCTGGATTACTGCAGCTCTGTCGGGTGGCACAGGTGGAATCACTGTGGACAATACAGCTGTGCAAAATGTTTCAGTTCACCTCTGCTAATGCCAGTTGCTGCAGCTTCACTGTGCTTCACATCCACTTCACATTCACTGTGAATTCCTGCAACACTTTGAAAGCTAATCAGCATCTTTCAAAATCAGGACCTGAGCCTTGAAGTAGGACAAGATTTGGGAACATTTGTAGCTGTCATGCACCAAGTACTGTTCTTGCTGGAATGTAGCTTGCAGGACAGCTGAAGAGTGTCGTGGTGCTTTCTTAAGGGACTTGTTTTTGTAGTGTGTACTGTGGGAGATTAGAGGTGCTCAGATTCTGGCTGCACCATGCTTCTTGGGCAGTAAGTCCATGCAGAGGTCCATGCAATTGCAATAGTAACATTCCTGATGCTCAAAGTAGCTTGGCTATGCTAACTTATGCCTTGTTGTGTTGACTTTTGCTTCTAGAGCATTGTGTCAGGACTGCCTTTCAAGGTTCTATTAAGGCTGTTATCTCTGAATGCTCACCAGGTTGTCCTGTTTAGACCTCAGAAACCTGTGTACACAACTTTTTTGCTGCTGATCAGGGCATTGCTCTTCACTCTTGATCTCTTACCCTTTACAGAACAAAAAACCTTCACATTTCATCAGGATTAGAAATGTATACGTATGGCTTTGTAGGAGAAACATCCTTTTCTAGTACAACTAAAACATGTGAGTGCTTTTACTACATCCCATCAGAAGTCCTGATACGTCCTGCTTTTAACAAGTACCAGATGCTTTAAAGAGAGATGCAGGAAGCCCTAATTCGGTAATTTCTTGCACATTGGAGCCTGTTCAGAACTTTCTCTTATTAGTGGTAAGACTTCTATTTGAAATTATAAGAATTATTCATTTATTTAAAGCCAAAAGAACTTACCTGGAACAGATGTGGTTTATTTATTAACAAATAGAGAATCTTAGTTTCAATCTTCTTGTGCTTTCAGCCTTAGTGAGACTAGCAATAGAATCAGTTTTGTGGATGAACTGATTCTTACATAATCACACGCACACAAAAAAGGGCTTATGTTAATAGAGAATACAGAAATCCACTTGCTTTCTAGTGATGAAAAAACATTCTGTGGAATGTCTCTTCTCATTTTCCATGTGTCTCTTATGATCCCTCCCATTCATCTTGTCTATAAGCGAGGCAGTCGTTTTAATAATCTGTCCTCATATGGAAGTCTTTCTAAGCCTCTAATCACTTTCATCATCTGTCCTTGGATTCCCTTTATTTCTTAAAATCTCAGTACGGTGTGTTTAGAAGAACTAACAGAAAGGGACCTGGAAGGATTAAAAATGTTAAAAAAAACCAAAACAAAACCCCCCCAATACCAACCTCCCTTCCCCCTAAAAAAACCCCAAACAAACCAAACAAAAAAAAACCCCAACCAAAACAAAAAAACCACTCTACCCGCAGTTTTAGGAAAAAGGGAGATTTAATCTCCTGGTGTTCCTTTAAATGCAAAGATTGCTATAGAAGAAATGCTTGTTCTGGGCTTTTGTGACTTGTAACCAAACCTCCAGATATTTTGTGTTCGAAGAACTTATGCATACTTGTCCCACAGTTCCCTCATGTTTTGACATGAGATGAAGATAATTTCATGAGACAGTATATTGTTAAGACTCCCAAGCATCAGTTTTAAATCCATGGTGCATCTAGAAATGTGTGAAACCTGTCAGAGTAGGCTGCATGATGCAGGAGTTTTGGAATAAGAGAGGGAAGCTGCAACTGTAATGTGAACCCAGGAAGACAGATTAGCCGGTTAGAACTAAAGAAAAGCCTGGTTTGTTCACATGATTTGATTCTTTTGTCAATGTAGAACTGTTTGGAAAACTAATTTTTATTTTATTTTTTTTTTTTTTTGCTAGTGACAGGAATGTTAAGATATTTACAAAGCTGGTATCTTTTTTTGATATACTTTTGAGTTTTGGCATTAAATACATCAAAAAGCTAAAGGTCAATGTTAGGTGTAATTTGTTGCTGTCAAATGAAAAAAAGGGAGAAATTTTTGCTGTACAGCTTAGTATAGTATTGCTGTGCTCCCCTGATCATGCAAGGTGAACCTCTTTGGTAGAGTTACAAACCATGAAAGTTGTATTTTCACCCAATCCATCTTTTCCCTTTCAACCCAAGAAGACAGTTTTAAACGGTAAGTAGAAATCATTTTCAAGATTTAAGCTCATTTTTAGGTTTGGAAGTTTTCTACTTAGACCTTTCATTGTTCTTGGTCTCCACCTAGAAAATCCACGTCTCTGAATATTGTACAGTGTCTCCTTTCCTTTGCTGTGCTTTTGATTAATCTTTATTGCAGTGGATGGTATTGCTTGCAGGACTGGGGCATCTATTATCACCTTTTAAAATGTTAGGTATATTAAAAAAATGGTCACTGGGGGAAAATCACCAACCTTCTGGTGTGCTTTGCTTTTGAAGGACATGTAATTGTCCTTCTGTCAGGTTGCCAATGGTGATGTAGGGGGATGCCAACAGCTCTAGATCCCCAGCTTGCTTATTGTCGTCATCTCCAAAGGTAAGGCTTTGACTAGGCACCACCTGGCACAATGTCTGCGTAGAGGCTGAGCCGTTAAGGTTTTGGCTGGATTTGATGTCTAACATTGTCCAGGCTAAAAAAGATTGCCGCTGCCTGTTGTCCAATTTTAGTTGTTTTGGCACCGTTAGCAAGTGTGCAGCTTTCATCTTCACCCCCCCAGTGAGTGTGGTTTTGGGAAAGACCTGTGTGGGAGATGAGTTTCTATGTAGTGTTGGGGAATGGTGGAACATAATTCTCTCTTTTCATCTATGTATCCAGGTAGAGGAAGTTTGCTAAAGAGCATTTGCACTATTGCTAATGAAGGTCGCAAATATCTTTACTATTGAAAGTTTTCTGCTCTTCCCTTAGTCTGAAAGAAGAGCAGAGGACTAATACGCAAAGCCAAAAATAAACCTGCTGTTCTAAAGCCTTGACATATGGGACCTGGTATGCAACTGGGATGTAGCTGTGCAGCTAACCTTTTTCAGACACTCATCAAGTGAGAAGTCCTCTAAGGCTTTTTTTATGTCATCGTACATAATCTAAGCTCTAATTTAGGGACAAGGATGAGAGTGGAGGGATGTCTCTACTGGTTGAGGTATAAAGAATATCTACAAGTTGTAAGCTGTGATGCTGTTATTTTAGAAAGCTGAAATGAGGTGGCTTCCCCCCCCGCCCCCAAACCAAACAAAAAAAAAAAGTCCAGAAAAGCTTAGTAATAGTGAGAGCTGGCCCGCTTCATTATTGTTCTGTTTAGGTGTTGCAACTGGATAAAATTCCAGAGGGCAGAGGTTATGGAAACTACTGCTACAAATATTTTCTTGGTTACCTCTATATTGGACACTGAGTCTATGGTATACTTTAATGGACCTTTGATATAAAATATTTGGCATCAATTCTAAATACCTCTTGGTTAACCTTTACTATAGTAGGCACCTTTTCCTTGTTTTACCTATTTGTGTACAGTTTAGTAACAGTTACCTAACTTTGTAAACTTTTGTTTCAGTAGCTCTGGATGAAGAAGTTACATGGGGATGCAGAGAATTAACACTGTGCTATTGAGTTAAAATAAAAATGTGATCCAAGTAGTGCTGAATCCATTGGAAACTTTTGATTGACATCAGTGGCCCACGGAACCAATCCAAGATGAATTAGAACAGCCTTATGGAAAATTCTCTATGTATTAAGTGTTCTTTACAGGATAGTAGATGCTACTTCCAGTTTGTATTATAGTCTCATCCAGCTCAAACCAGGATGGTGTAGGTGGGTTTTCATCTTTGTTTTTGTTTTGTAAATGAGTGCTCTTGTAGTGGGTTTGGCTAAAAATGTATGGAAACCTGTTTAGTTTCCTGGCAAAGGTTGTGACAAAAATAGCAGCCTGTGTGTATGTATCTAAGGATTACAACAATTAAACACTCTGATTATCTATGTCATGTGATTTTTTTTGTTTTGTTTTTTTTTTAAAGTTAATAGGACTATGGCTTTTAAAAAGGCTACTCACATTTACAAGATACTACACCGTTGGCTTCTCAAGCATTAAATAAGATTTTTTTTTTTTTTTCTATTGACTTGCTAATCCTGTGTTTAAAGCAAGGCTTTTCAGTTGAAGATGAAGCGTTATGGTGGAAGTTGGTGTTTTAAAGATAGGGAAGACTGCAATGCTCTCGAGTCAGTTTATATGCCCAAGAGGTGTTGATTTATAAGGTGAGACAAAGTGTTGCACAGAGCTGGTGGAAGTGTAAGTCCTCCATTCTTAAGAAAAACCTGATATTGCCTACCAGCACCAAAAAAGCAAGTAACACAGCTTACAGGAAATGTGAGGAGTCAGTGCTTTGGGGTCGGTAGATTGTTAGTTTTATAAATCTAAGTCAGTTTCCAAGTGGGCTTTCAGTGCTACGCTGCAAGAATTACTGTGACAGGAAGAGAAGCCTTGTTAGGGTAAGTTGATGTAGCAGGTTTCTCTGGTTTTACAGCATTCACAGCTCCTTTTATTCCAAGTTATTCCAGGACATACAGAAATTACAATTGAGCTAGTGCTTGTTTTTCAAATGCAAAATGATATAAATATGCAGAAAATATGCTGCTTTATACCAACACGTCTGTACAGGTGAGTGACGCCCAAAGATCAAACTGACAGACCAATTAGAACCGTCTCTTAGCATTTTTCTAATTCAGGGCAGCACAGCTTAGTAGCATACTGTACTTTAAGCGTGGTAAGGACTTCCGAAGACTCACTGCTTCGCCCTCGCTTCCTAGGAGATAAATTTAAGTCCAATGGGAGGTGGCTGTTTGTGGACTCCAGTGGTCATTTTGTTTTGGATTACAGTAGACAAGAAGCTTTGGTTGACAGTTGCAGACAGCTGCAAGGAAAGGTGGAAGCTTTGGGACTGAGTAGGATCAAACCCAGTACTAGCCTCAAAGAGACATTTAGTGTTAGAAAAACTAAATGAACAGATATCGTTGAGTGAGAGTTGCCTAGATCAGGTGTGAGGAACTCTCCTTACCTAAGGAGGGCCAAAGAAGACTTTTGTCTCTGCGCTCATTCACAGCTGCAGTCTGCAGCATTGCCACCTTCACCCTGCCAGCTTTCCCAAAGCTGCTCAGAGCAATCTTGTATCAAGTCCATTAACACTACCCTGGCATGGGGCTCCTTCACCCCCACTATGGTCATACTGTGTTTACAGATTCTGCACCCCTCCCCGTGCCAAGCTTCCTCACTCCCTGTCCCAGGGCTGAGGGGCAGGGGAAGCGTATGGATGTGTGGGCAGCGGTCAGCAGCTTTTGGGCACGGTCAGGGCAATAGCAAAGATAGTAGGGACACATGATGGAAAAAGGAATGGAGGTGGGACTTCACATGCTCTGCCCATAATGGAGTCACTCCCACTTTCTCTCTGTGCCTCTCTTTCACTTTCTTTTTTTTTTAAGAGAAGTGTCTAAATGTAGATGCTGTAAGTGAGACACAGAATTTCATCTGCAGTAAATTTTGAATGTATTGGTCTGGAGCCTCTCAATCCACACCTTGATATTTGTGCTGTATGTGGACACTGAATTATCGGTGTCAATAGTGTCATACCAGTATCAATGTATTATAGTTATTTTATTATTATAAAATAATAAATTATCATTATCTTATGTAAGTCTAGAAGAAACATGAGTTCAAATCTGAAAATTATAGTAACCAGGAAAAGACAGGAGAAATGCTTCTTGGTGGTGGGGGTGGGACACACATTAAAAAAAACAACAAAAAAAAAAGCAAAGGAAGAAAAGGTAATAAAATCTCATTAGTGGGAGAGTGACTAATACAGTAAAAATGTTAAGCAACAAATGTACCTTGCTCCTGTAATATGGCTTTTTGTTAAGGCATTTTGCTGAAGGAAAGCTTTGTTAAATGTCAATTTCTGGAACCCTTTCTTCTCATACCTGCCTCGATTCTACTGTTTACCAATAATGTTCTGATACTTTGGGTTATGATGCATCCTGTATCACAGGCCTTTGGATTCTCTTTGGTCTGGTAAAATAAACTTGATTGCAGTTATTGAATTATATATCTGACTTTTTTTGTTTTGTTTTGTTTTACTTAAGCCACTAAGAAGATCTGCAATGTATTGAAGCAAGTGTGAAAAATTAGATTTGGCTAGAATCAGGCTAAAAATTTATGCCAGAGGTCAGGTGTAATTTTCTTATTTCCCTTCTTGACTCCACACAGATGACTTGAAAATAAAATAAAATGCTTCAATACTCGGTGTTACTCCAGATACTGATGCATGTGCATAATATGGGGGAGTGTGGCTCTTACTAGGTTAGGGATCTTTGTTTTACTAGAAGTTTTGGCAGGAATAATGCAATTCTATGTCATGGTTGTCCCTGATATTTGTTGCTGTATCTCTGCACATCATCAGGTTTCTGATTTCTTTCTTCCCACTTCCCTCTTATGTCCAGAAAACGTGGTTATCTTTGTTCATTCCCTCTCCCCCCTTATCTTAAGGGAGAAATCTGGTTACATCTTGTTACGTGTAACCAGCCCTTTTTTGGAGCAAATTACACAATTTCAGTTTTGATGAACAAAAGAAGGATGACAGCCTGCTCCTAAGATAAGAGTTAAAGGGATATTCTTAGGAGTTTCTTTTAAAGCCAGGTAGTAAATGGCAACAGACTGATGCAATAGCTGCCAGGCTCTTGTGGTAAAATGTGTCCAGAAGGTTGACAGTGAGTTTGCCATACTCCTTAAGTTGTTGTCCTGCTCAGCTTTTTGTGAAGGTCTCTACAGCAGAAGCCTTTCTTCACACATAAATTCATGCACTGGGTGACACTCTGGCCCTTCTGATACACAGTGTCGTCACAAGCAGGTGCTGCTGGGCCTGATGAGGGCCTGTGGTCTGTACAAGATCTATGCTCCTTCTGTCCTGTGCAAGTGGATTGGATTTGGTTAGACCTTTGTACCAGAGGCATGGGAAGGCTGAGGGATGAGAGAGAGTGAAAGCATTTCTTAACCAGACCTGAGGAAGATTTAAGAAAAGGAGGAGAGTGAAGACAATGAGATCTTTGGCAATCGGTGACAGTTTCTCCTCTGATGCCAGTAGGTGTATGAAGAAATTCTGAGGCTATCCATGTTGGCTCTTGCATGTTTTGTTCCCATAAACTGTATGGATGTGGTCCCAAGTCATTTGTCTTGGGAAGCACCAAGAAGTATTACTGTCTATAAGAGCTAGATGCTTACTGCTACTGGTAAAGGAGGTGTGCCATTATCAGGTCATTCCATTTTGTCTTTCCAGTGTTAACTCCTAAGGTATTCTCTCTCCCAGTGCACAGAGAGATCCTATTGAGCAAATCTTCTGTTTCTGATATTTATGAAACTGGCTTCCTGTGGATTTCTACCTGAGGTGAGGGGCATCATTGTGTCTTGCAATATAAATTTAATGTAGAAAAAAGATGCACCTTTCTTTTCTGTGTGTGTTTTTGGTTGGTTGGTTGGGGTTTTTTTGCCTCCAAGGAACTGTTTTTCTCACTTTTTACCAAGGAACTGGAAAGTCTTGGACTGCAGGTAAATATTCAGGAGAATGACTAAGACATGAACTGACAAAGCTCCATCTGAAACTGATCTAGTGGAATCTCTAGTGACATGCATAAAACTTGGTGTCAAGCTTTTGGCTGTGATTTGTTGATGCCAGAAGCTATGATATTCTTTTAGGTTTGGGAAGCTAGGCTTTGAGTGCAGGAGCTTACAACTTGTTCTTTCACAAAATGTTTTGACCTATGTTGCCACTTTGCATGCATACTTGAGGAGGGATTTCTCATTTACTAGTATGTACATTACACTGTAACATGTATGCAAACTGCCCGTCAATTTTGAAGAAGTACTCTTGCAGTGAAGATACACCCACTTGTGGTGTTTCAGCACAAATAGCCAAGTCCTTGTTTCAGTTATTCTTGTTTGGACTTGAGAGAGTCGACTAGGATAATCTTTGTGTGCTCTGTGCCATTATGCACTGTGGCAGTTAATGTCAGAGAAGGTTGAAGTTCAGTGATTTGCTTGAAGAGTATCTATGTTTTGTAAGGAAGTCTAGAGCGGCAGTGACAATGTTAGCCTAAGGCTCTGGTGACACGGGTTTAGGCCGCTCTGGCAGCTCTCAGCCCTTGTGTAACAATGGGAGTCATTTAGCCTCTCTGAAGAGAATATGATTTCTTCCAGTGTGCGCAGGGGAGGGTATAAATACTGTGAAGGATACGTATTTCAGAATCATTAGCCATCTGGATGGACTTTTAAAAAAAAAAAAACCAAAAAACCCCCACAAACAAACAAACAAAAAAACCAAACCAAAACAGAACTCGTAACTTTTTTTTTTTTTTGGAGATCCAAAAATACACAGTAGATGCACGTTCCTGCTTTCCACATCAGGCAGATTTTAAGACTATCTGCCATAGGTGCTTCTTCCCCCCAGAATTGTGTAAGGTTTGCATAACTGTTTGTAACTGGGCTTCTGCTCTTACAGTAGTTGTGTAGGGTACCTTCTGTAGCCAAGAGGGGTACAGCTCTTGCAAGTGATCTGTCTGATCTCTGGTGATTTGGTAGAAGCTTAAACTAAATCACATACAGGTGAGCATCTGAAGCTGGGTGAGACTAAATCAACTCTAAATAGCTGTGTAGCGGTGGATGTTGCAGGCACTGCAGAAAAGGTGCAAGTTTCACCATTTTTCATGCATTTTAGAACTAGATGTATGTACTGAATATTTAGGCATCTGTGCCAAATCAACTTTACTCTTGAGTGGGACTTAAAGTTCCTTTTATTAGGCAGACAAGCAAAAGGCTTGTCTGGCTCTCCCGCTTGCACTGTGCATTCTTAATATTACTGAAGCTTCATTTCACTTATGCATAACTGTACTGTTTTAGGACAACTCTTTTTTTTTTTTT
>VZTL01034640.1:3015-18932 GCA_013400535.1 Scopus umbretta | reverse complement strand
CCCTGGCCAACTCCCCCAGTTTATATACTGAGCTTGACATCAGGTGGTATGGAATAGCCCTGAGGCTAATTGGGATCAGCTGTCCTGCCTGCATTCCCTGCCAGCTTCTTGTGCACCTGGCAGAGCATGGGAAGCTGAAAAGTCCTTGACTAGTGTAAACAGCTGAAACCAGGACAGTTAGCAAGCAGGTTTTAGGTATTAAGAATTCAGGGATCACTGACCTTTCTAATCCAGGGTATGTTATCCATTTGTGATATACCTTTCTTTTGTTTGTGAAGACAGTAACTTTATTCCGTTATTCAAGACATGAGGACACATGTGTCATTGTGCTACTGGTAGTCTAGTGAAGACAGCCTGTGAACAGGCAAAGCCTTTCTTGAGTGACTCAAAAGACTGATGTTAGTAAGAATTTCACCAGAACAGAAATTCAGCAGTTAAGGTAGGCATGGAGCAAGAATTCTGAAGATATTATAGAGGTATTTTTCAAATGTAGAAAACCAGTGAAATGTTCAAGGAATTAAGGCTTCCAAATAAAGATCACAATTCATGTTTTCAAAGTGATTTTCTTTTTTCTTTTTTTTCAGAAGATTTAATCTTCAGAATCCTTCTAAAATAATTTACTCTTCTGCACTCCTTATAAACCTGAGGAGTTCACCCATGAACAATATTAACCATTCAGGTACGTTTATATGCATTTAAGTGTTTTTGCCTTATAATTCCAAATTAAATACTAGTTATTAATAGAACTGTAGAAAGGCAAGTATCATTCTAGATTTATAATAGTGTAGGGTATTAAGGTATTCCCTCATACATATTTGGTTGCAGATTTTTACTAAAGAAATGAAGGAAGTTTAGATATCCATCTGAAGGGATAAGAAGCATTTGGAGCCTCCCAGAAGAGAAATAAGAGCAATATTGTTATTATTATTATTAATGTTTTATATTAAAATTATATTTGGGATTTTTTTCTTTTAAAAGAATCACATGAGGGACAAGACTTAATCCTCCATTATAAAAACTCTAGGAAAAGTTAAGAAAGAGGGGAAAAATGCGTTAGTTATTATAAAATGCACTGAAAATTGCATCCTTTCTATGGCACTTTTTGAGCTTTTCAGATCTTTAGCGGAAAATATTGTCCATATAATTCTACAGAATTTTCAATAGAAGATCAGAGCTTGTCTGTACTGTGAAGAACATCTAAGAGAAAAAAAGCAGTACAGTGAGGTCAGAAAATCTTTAAAATAATGGAGCTTAGATTGTATTCTGTTAGTGAATCTTTACCTGCCACAAAAACATTCAAGTTTTCTGTGTGCAGGTTACACTACCTACAGTACACTTCTAGTCTTGTTCTGAGTGTACAGGTGATTATCCTTGTACTGCTAATACTGAATAAAAATTTCAAACATTAGACTCACTCTCTGGCTTTCCACTGAATGTGTTCCATTTCACAACAGTGGTGTTTCATTCGACCAACAGCAGTGAACTAAAGCAGCCAAGAATGTGGCCAGGAGTACTGTGATGCAATTTGTGGGATTATTTTTATAAAAGTCTTTTCCTGTGGCTAATTTAATCTCCAGCTATTTTCTTTCTTCAATACAAAGAAACACTAAACATTTCAGGTACCTCCAATAAGTGAATACAAACAAAAAACACCATTTGCATTTTCATTAACATAGACATTTTGTTTTCATCAAATATACACCAAATGGCCAATCTACACTAAGTGGTTAATGGCAATTACTTCTGAAATTAGAAAAAGATGTTATTAAACTAGTGAACCTCATTAGCCTTATTTGCATGAAGTATAATGTAACTATAATCTTAGAGAAACTCAGAAAGGAACATATTTATTTGGGGTTGAATTAAAATAATTTCAGTGTTATGCAGCAACAAATTATATCCTTTTAAGTAAGTCAGTAAAACATGGGAACACCGCTGGTGCTATTTTGCATGCGTTATATCACCACAAATAACCAAAGAGTGCATCTTATTTACTAAAAGAGGATGTGTAAACAGATGCTTCTGAATTGTTATTTTATGAATAAAATATTTTAATAATGCATTGATTAGACTCAATTTATTGCCTAAATACATAGCAGAACATTATGTGTACAACGGAAAAGCTTCACTCTTTTTACCAAACAGATCTAAAAAGACCCTGCTGATATCTGCAATCTTAGTAACAGTTCAGGATATGCCCCATGCTGAAGTCATGCCTGTGCTCCAAATGTTCAGTTTTCATCCTTCTCTTAGCAGAGCAGAAAATACTTTAAAAAGACATTTTTTTTCCTATTTTATTTTAATAATGTGGATTTATAAGAAATTTATTAGTTATTTTAATGAAGAAAGCCTCCTGTACAGGAAGCTAATAAGAAAATGTGATTTCTTTGTTATTTTTCTTAAATGATAGCCAGCACCATCCCAGTTTTCCCCCCTAATCTGCAGGTTAGGAATAGAAAAGCCCAGCTTCTGATCTGTATTCTGAGGATCACTTCAGCACATTCAGCTGCTTAAAGATAAGTATGTGCAAAGACCGTGTGCAGATTTAACACCTGAGGGATCTTCTTCTAGGCTTAAATGCTGGTTGGACCTCCCTGACTCCATGTGAAGATGATGCTTGCCAGCACGGTCTCATGGCCAGGTTGTGAAGCTGTGCCCATCATCTGTACAGCACTGGCATGCCAGCAGGCTCCCACCCCGGGGAATGGGGAGCAAGGTGCCAACACATGGCACGATGGAGCAGGGTTGGTGCAAGCACAGCCCCGTGATTCCTCAAGGAGAAGAGTCTTCATGATACCCTAGCTAAGGGCCCTGACGTTTAGGCTGGGCCTCATCCTCATTCTAGTCCAAGGAATCTCTAACATCACTTCATGGAAATACCTAATTTCAATCCAAAGACTCTTTTTTTCCAGCTGGTTAGGTCCCTTTGCCTCTTCTAGGGGCTATTTGAACTGCCTGAGCCACAAATTCAGCACAGCTCTCTCTCCAGTTGGACTGAACAGACTTTAAGCACTGGCCTCTTCCATTAAACCATGGCTCTTTGAACAGGTCTCTGTGAAAGGAAGTGTTAGCTCCTGCTGCAATTTGGGTAGAGCCAGATTCAGCAGATGGAGTGGACCCACTTGTAAGAACAAACCCCTTCCTGAGCCTGAGAGACAAATGCCAAGCTTGCCTGGGAGCAGAGTGGCAGGTACCCCAGGAAATGTTGTGCAGGAGACTCAAATGCTTTCAAGGTTAGGTTTGCAACAGACGTGCAATCCTTGAATGGGGACAGAGTACATACAGGCCAACAGTATCACAGCAGGTGCCTAATTATCTTTACTGATATAGGCCCATAATCCTTAGTTAAAATGTGCACTAAGGAGAACAGATATATATATTTCCCCATAACTTTTATTTTCAGTGAGCTGTAGATGCCACTTTAAAAATATATATAATAAAAATATTCTTAATTGAATGCATTTAGCATATTTGTGTTGACCATTATGTTATATACAGTAAATGAAATCTCCTCTTAACTTAAAAAATCCCCACACTATAAACCAAGCAATAATTTTCCTTAAAATGACATCCCATGCAACTGGATTGAGTTTGCCTCTCTGCATGTAAAGCACTAAGGCAAGCAAGACCGACAAGTATTATGCATAACTCTGACAGATAATAGTGTTCCTCTGTGTGGGTACAGGTGTGTGTGTATGTAATATCATTTGGAAAAAGCAGGAAAGCAATTAGTTTATCAACAACTCAGAATTAGTCCTCTTTCCTGTGTTTCTAATGTGGCTATTTTAAATAAATAGCTAATACTCAAGTACAACTTTTTCCAGATAATTTGCTACAGAAAACCTTTCACACAGTTCTCTCTTGTATTTATTCTGTTTAGTACTATGGCATTGAACAATGAAATGAGTTCATAATTATCCAGACTTTTTCTAATATTGTGCCTTAACATTTACAGGCTTTTGGGTGATGATTAAGCAATTATTTTCTGTCTATCAACACACAACCATCTTTGTACAATCAAAAAACCACCGAGGTGTCTGGTTGGTTGGCTTGTTTGTTTGTTAAAAAAAACAAACCTAAAAACCTTATCAGCCTTACACTATGCAGCATGACTTGAATAGCTTTAATACTTCTATGTTAGTTTGAAGGACTTTGTGCTGAAGTACCTAAAACATTGAGAATATAAGGGATTTATTTGTCCTCCCCAGAATAAAGATGCCAATTGCACAAAACTCTCCAATAAGTGTTTATCTGCCCCTTTTTGCTTCTTGGCTCTCCCAATGTCAGGAACAGGGAGACAGTCCCATCCTGCAGCTGTCTGATCCAGGGAACTTCTGCCACATCTTGGCCTCCTCCCCGCTACACGATGCGACATAGCACAAGGAATCAGAGCAATTCACTGAGGTCATTCTCATAATGCTTTGGACTTGATGGGATGTGTTACTTGTCTCTTGTTTTAAACTTACTGTTTGCAGGCAGTTCAAACCAGCAGGGGATAGTAAACGCAGAATGCCTTTCCAAGACTCTGCTGGCTCTTTTCTATATACACAGTTCCTTTCACACTTATCACAATGGCATCTAAACACTTTTCAGTGTTAAAGATGACAATTACACTGATGATTTTTCTAAACTTATTGAAGCCTGCCATTGGTTGGCACAGCTTCCTCTCAGCTGCTAGATATAGCCTATGAGATTGCCAATAATTTCAGAGGCTGACAGACCAGCAGTGTTTCAGCCCAGGGATTACCCAAACATATACCCCCTTTGGCTAGTGTCTCAGTCTGTCAATTACAAGATTTCATCTCAGAATGCTTCTACATGCCGATTTTAATTGACAAAAAGCCGGTATGTGTAGATGCAGATGCATAGTGCTGTTACGATTTACAAGACAGCAGACAACAGTAGGGTAAATAAGGTGAAATGCCAGATACCTGTAGAAAATTTATGACAGTATGCAGCTGCACTGAGTTTCTTTAACATTATTTGAATACAAACAAAATAGACATGGTAGGACTTTGTTCTTCTCTTCATTACACTTGTCTTTCAAATATGACTAAAAAAAAGTAGGAAGTTATTTGTAGCTTGTTAGCCATCTTATCAAATTGTCGCTTCACATATGTTGAACTAATTTGTCTTTGGGTAATGTGAACCTTTTCATGAAGAAAACAAAGACAACTTTTCCTTCTCTATTTACTTTGTGCATTCATCATCCCTTTACCTCAGTAATAGTATTCCAGTGCCATAGAAAGTACATTCTGAAAAAATATCTGCTAATCAAAATGCTGATTTCTGAATGCTATCCTTGGGAGATTCTGAAATGTCTACTTATGGAGCTAAGAAGTTCATCTTGCCATGTAAATTTATGTATGAGAGCATTCAAAAATCTCTCTCCAAAAAGTTAATGATCCAGACAATGACAAGTTAACCTTCTTCACTCAGCAGGATATGGAAACATGAGGAAAGCAGGGTTTTAGTGCCAATGGGCCATTGTCTTAGCTGGTATAAATTTCCATGGCTTAATGAAATCCACACTCACTTTCACGATCTGAGGACATTCAGCAACAAGTTAAAATTAAATATCCCAACCCAGCCTATCTAAACTATAGGCTTACATTAAAAAAAACAACCCAGAATGATAACATAAACAAGACCTCATATATTGTTAAGTATATTAATAAAGAAGTCAATATGGGCATTTTTTAAGCATCTTAAAACTCAAATAATATCCTTGAGCCTTGATTTATTAGGAAACTCTCCCATCACCAAGATCATTCAAAAGCTTATTGAAAGTGTCCATAAAATGACATCAGCCAGCTCACTCAGCCCTCTTGGGTGCATCTTGCCAGGCCCATGGACTTACATGTGTCCAGTTTCCTTATGAATCTGTTTGTTAACCTGATCTAACCTGTTTTTTAACTTAGAATCATAGAATCATTAAGGTTGGAAGAGACCTCTGAGATCATCTAGTCCAACCATCAACTCAACANCTCAATCCTCTCATCCCGATCATTGATAAAGACATTAAACAAGGCTGGCCCCAAAACAGAGCCCTGGGGAACGCTGCTTGTGATCGTCCAGCAACTGGATTTAATTAATTTCACCACAGCTCTCTGGGCTTAGCCATCCAGCCAGTTTTTAAGCCAGTGAAGGGGACACCTACCTAAGCTATGAGCCACCAGCTTCTCCAGGAGAATGCTGTGGGAGACACTGTCAAAGACTTTACTGAAGTCCAAGTAGATAACATCCACACCCTTTCCCTCATTCACTAGGCGGGTCACCTGGTCATAGAAGGAGATCAGGTTGGTCAAGAAGGACCTGCTTTTTGTGAACCCATGCTGGCTGGGCCTGATCCTCTGGTTGGTCTGCACATGCCCATTGAGCGTACCCAAGATGAACCACTCCATAATCTTCCCCGGCACCGAGGTCAGGCTGACAGGCCTGTAGTTCCCCAGATCCTCCTTCCAGCCCTTCTTGTAGATGGGCGTCACCTCCTGTCACCTGGGACCTCCCCTTTTAACTAGAAGTGCTGATAAATGATGAAGATAAAATTAGTTTAGGGTTTTCCTATGTATACAGATATTTGTCCACAGCAGATTAGTCTTTGGGTAAAGAGACTAGCCTTTGTTTCTTCTGTTTCAAGGTGATTGGCCTTCCCCAGAAACTGCATCAGGAACCAAGGCTTTTTTTTCAGGACTATGGATGCAGTAGGTTGCAAGATGTCTGAAAGACATCTGCTGCTAGAGTGAGAAAAATAATAACTACATTTTAAGATTTCAGAATGCATCTAAAACCTAAACTAAGACCAAGAAACAGAAAGTATATTGTAGCTATATTTTAATGTACTTGATGAAGCTGCAGTATAGTCTTTGTCATAAATTATATTATACATTAAAATTAATTTATTATGTTTGTCACAGAAGCCAGCCCAAATAAAGTCATGACAAGTTTTATCATCAGATTATATTAAACTAGAGTTGCATCTTTTGTCTTTTGTCATCAAATATTTCCATATTCTCTGATGGCAGAAAGACAACAATAATTCTCTAATTAGATCAGAGATCTCTGATCAGAATATTCTCTGGATACACCAAAGAATAATCTTACGTTTCATTATTTGTCCAGGCAGATTTATGAACTTTATGAATTTATGCTATCCCTAAAATGGGGAAGTTCAACCTTCTCAGCACTTAACACATGCCTACACTATTGGTAATAGCATGGTTTTAAAAAATGTCCTAGATATGTCACCGTCAAACATAATGCCATGAACTTCCATTTGTTAATCTGAGTTAATGAGCAGATGATGTCCAGCTAAGGCTGGAAAAAATAATAATCATATATTGTTAAGGATGATTTGTGTACACATACATACAGCTTTTTCTGAGGAATAAATCCTTTACCACAAAAATTATCTATGGTCTTCCTACTTATGTAAGCATCCCTACTGCTTTTTTTAGGGGTGTAAGGACAAAATTTTGACTAAACAGAGGAAATGCAGCTATGTTATCTTTCTGGGTACTTTTTTCTTGATTTATTTTTAGTATAATAATAAATGACACCAGAAATGTGTTATGTGATATTTTTGTAGTTTTATTTTTATAGGAGCAGAAAGAATTTTAATATTTGTTATTTAATATTTTCAAAGAATAATTTAATATACCACTAATCCATTTTACCACTTCTACAAAATACAAGATTTACTGAGAATAAATTAAAAATGTATATCATATTTTCTGCTATTCATCTATGCTGTGCAGTGTCTGAAATTGAGTGCTTCCTTGTTTTTAGTGGTAATAGGGTATTTTTAACCATTTTTGTATTTTAATTATAGACAGTAGTAGCAAATGAGTATTTCTGGGGACTTTAAAGATTTCACTCAAGAGAAGTGGAACAGAACCTGTACCCAGAGACATTTTTTTTTTTTTTAATTATAGTGCAATTTATTTTCTTCTACTTTGTGAAATAGGAATTGATTGAAATATTTAAAGAAATAACCATTATAAATCAGCAAGAAAACCCAGATAATTATCTCTCTGATGATAAATATATAGCACTATTTTTGAGACATGTTCTGAGGAGTACCAGTACAGTACTTTTCTGCAATCTGAAATGGTTGCATGTGAGATTATCAAAATTATATTGCTACTTCATGTATCTTTTGCTGCAGAATACATAATTATAATGGAAACACTCCCTCAGAAGTATACATTTCATATTCAGTTTGGGGGATGGTTCAGTAAGACTACTCTAGTTCAGATTAACAGGAACAGAACAAAATATACAACCCTTCAGCAAGAGGAACTCTGGAGCATTAAACAACTCCCCCACACTCCGAGTTCTGGATTGCTTCACAGCTTGGAGCTCTTCATGGAACATGGTGTGCAGTAAATTTAGTCTTCTCAATGTCTTGTGATAACTTCCTGACTGACACATCCTGTACCCCTTTCTAGACTACATCTCACACTGAGGGGCTGTTCTTGAGACTTTAAACACCTCTGTCATGATCAAGAAACACTGAAAAAGTACAGCAATGCAAAAGGGAAGCTGGTAACTCTTCTTGCTATGTCTTTTATCACTGTGGGTTCCAGGCTGGGAAAAGTTGTGTCTCAGAGAGATAATAATAATAATAAGGTAGCATATTTGTTAATAAACTGGGTATTTTAAAAGGTGTATTCACTTCAAGCTCCTTTGAAACAATTTCCTACATTTAGTTTATGAACCCATGCCAGTATTTTAACCCTTCTGAGGCTAGGAAAACCTGCTTATGAAAACACACTTGCTTGTAATTGCAGTGCTAGCAGCATAATATTTTTCTGACACTTTTTATGTTGACATATTTTATGCTATTATTTTACTTGAAACCTATATCTTGTGCTGTTTTGTGTCATTAGAAAATGATGGACAGACATGGTTTGGCACTTGTCAAAACAGAGCTGTGAGAAAATGGAAAAAGTGGGATTGTGCATCATCTAGCAATGGATTGATCTGGTCAAAAAAAAAAAACAAACAAGCAACATAAATAAAGCAAAATGTGTTTTTTTAATCAAAATTTATTGCGAAAATATATATTTCTTGGGGTTTTGTGTTCCTTTCAAAAGCACTTTCAGTTGTAGATTTAAGAAAATTAACTCAAGGAAGTTTTTGAGAAAACTTTTACAAATAATAAGAAAAAAATATTCATCTTTCAACACTCAAGAATAGTCAGAACAGCTAAAACAAGACTTAGCTCCCCTTCTCTATCTCTTCTCCTTTCACCAGTCTGTGGTACGAGAAGTTCAGTAAAGCAGGCTGTGTTGGATCAGTCCTGACTTTTTTGTTGAATGGACAACAGAGCTGAGGAACTGCCATTCAGCGGGGGCACTGGTGGTTCTTCCACCTTTACCTGTGCTGCAGGGATGTCTTCCTCATCATCCGGGGCTCTCGATTTCACTGATTGTATTTCCTCTTCATCATAATCTGGGGATAAGATATTTGGAGTGTAGCACTGCCCATGTGCACCAGACTGTCCTATAACTCTCTGCGCTGCAATTCTGAAATCAAGCCAAGGGATAGAGGGTTAATCTTCTCCATAATGAGCAACTCTTCAGCTAAGCACTGGTTGCTGTTAATTTACTTTATTTATCAGTTACCTAGTGTTTCTCCAGGGAGTCCATTTATGTCCTTTCCACAGCATATTATTCATTACCTATTTCTGTGGTATGTGTTAAGGAGTTTTCTATGTAGAAAGCCCAGAACAAACAAAAAAATACCACTAAAAAAAGCATCTATAAACCTCTAGAATGAATTATACATGTTCTGGAAATCAGTTTTTGCAGCCTTTTTTCTTCCAGCATCCTGTAGAAGTATATGTTACACTGACTGAGGCCCAACTTCAACACGTTCATGAAATGCTAGTCAAATATATATATGGGTTACAGTGTTACTGAAAACAGATATGATGGCAGATGCGATAAAATAGACTATCTTAATTCTTCACTGAAGTTTGGCATTTGAAGAAAATTGCCTTATCTCAAAAGATACAATTGTGTTTCATATCTATGAGGGGACAGGTTGGGAAATATATTTTGAGAAAAAAAGTAAATCTTGTTAAGATATTTTTAGATCTTATTGGTGAAGATCCAACTGTAGAAGAAAGGAGAAGAAATAACAAGTCAGTGCTGTCCAAGGGACAAAAATGCAGGAGTTCGATATATTTTTATACATGAGCTTCAGTATTGTTGAGAGAATAGATGCTGAAGTGATATGCCTCCTCTTATTCATAAAATTATCTTTTTAGGGCTTTTCCAAGTTATTTAAGTTTAATTAATTCAATTTATTGTGAGAGATTTAAATACAATTTAAATACTTAACATGAGGTTTTCAACTTTGAGAGCTTTATTTTGGCAGTATAAATAAAGAATGTAGGTGACCATACTAAACTCTCTTCCCCAAAGCATACTTTATCACAATAAATTATAGATATTCAAATCTGACAAGTTTTCATTACTGTTAAGAAATACCTATTAACTTGTTAGGAACTTTTATGAGATTGTAGTTCAGCATGTATAAATCAGGACAGTTCTACTAGAACGATGCTGATTTATGTCATATGAAGTTATAGCCTACAGACTTATCTTTCTAGTTTCACTTCTGCAAAATGTTGAGAACCTTCAATTTCCACAGAAATCAGAGCTAGTTAAGGGGAAAAAGGATCTTATCAGATACCTCAGTAGGCTGCAGAAATGAACGTCTGAGCCCACAGGCTATAATCCATGCTAATGAAAATATTATTTTGCACTATATTGCATGGATGTCACACCATAGTTTAGAAGGTAAGGACAGTGAGTCTATAAATCTGGATCCTATTCCTGGCTGAGTCATTGATTTACTGCTTTTCTAGCACACAGAAAATAGATCTTAACAACCTTATCAAAGTCCTGGTCATCCCATCTGGGTGGCAACAGCTCCCTTTTTGTTTCTACAGAAATCAAGATAAGTTACTTCTCATCACCCAGTCTCCCCTCAGTGTGGTATGGAACTTCATGCTGGAGCTTGGAACACTGCTATAGGTCTTACTTAAGGACATATCTTCTATTAACTTAGGCAAGTCCTTTTGCTATTTCATGCATTTATTTGTCTGTCTGTGAGGTTGGGTTCATGTCCATGGAATATGAATAATTTCCTCTGTCTGTATGTTTGCACTTCCTCTATCAGAAGAAGAGACTAATCTCAGCTGAGAGCTCTTTATGTTTTTATAAAACAAAAATAGTACTACATAATTATTTTATCTGGAACTAATTGCATAGGTACAGCAATAACATCTCCAGGACATTTTGTTGTTGTTTTCTAGTATGTTACAAAAGATGTGTGTATTTAGTCATTCTGATTTGCTTTCTGCAACTGCTGTTCCTAACTAACAGGAATTTTAATTGAAAAATTTAAAAAATATAATAATTTAAAAAAATTGAATCAATAAATGCTCACCCTGAAGACCTTCTTTCAAAGGATACAGAAGCCCTTTCCAAGGTGTCCTGGTTTCAGCTGGGATAGAGTTAATTTTCTTACTAGTAGCTGGCATAGTGCTGTGTTTTGGATTTAGTATGACAATAATGTTGATAGCTCACTGATGTTTTCAGTTGTTGCTGAGTAATGCTCACACTAGTCAAGGACTTTTCAGCTTCCCATGCTCGGCCAGGTGCACAAGAAGCTGGGAGGGAGCACAGCCAAGAGAGTTGATCCACACTGACCAAAGGGATATTCCATAACATATGATGTCATGCCTAGTATATAAACTGGGGAAAGTCAGCCATGGGGCAGCAATCACTACTTGGGGACTGGCTGGGTGTCAGTCTGTGAGTGGTGAGTGGTTGCATCACTTGTTTTTCTGGTTTTTTTTTCTTCCTCTTGTTATTTTCCTTTTCACTATTTATCAATATCAACATCAATATTAATATTAATATTTTAATTATCATGCTGTTCTTATCTCAACCCATGAGTTTTTTTATTTTTACCCTTCCAATTCTCTCCCCATCCCACCAGGGGGAGAGGGTCCGTGAGTGGCTGTGTGGTCCTTAGTTGCTGGCTGGCATTAAACTAAGGCAACATTACTATTACATGATTTGTCCAAATCAAACAATGAACTTGAAGTACTGGACTCAGGCTGTTCATAATGTTTACTAATTGCTTTGTAGTGCTATAAGTCCTTGTTTGCCATGTACTTGACCTGTGTGCCCACCAGGTCAGTGTGCACACCATTACATAGTAAGTTGTCTGACTTACCTTTAACCTGTTTATGTGATAACATTACACATACATCAGGTGGAACTGACTAAAATTGTTCTAATTATGACTGCAGGGGCTACATCTGTCATATTGAGGGTGAAATACATGTATAGAAATGGGGAATTCTGTATTTATCAAGTAAAACTGGCATTATGCCACAGGTATAATATCTTACTACAAGCCAAATCCTTGTCTTTTTGAAGGCAAAGACAAAATATCCGTCATAATGAAAGAATATGAATCACAATTTTAAAGTATTTTACTTGTAAACAAATTCAGTTAAGAGAATACAATAAAGCATTAAATGTTTGACTTATTTTTACTTAAGTTGTCAAAAATTCTTATTTCTATTTTTATCTAATTGAAGTGCTTTTCTGACATTTTAATTGATTTTTATGTTCTTTAACTGAAAGAAAATACTTTACACTTTTTTAAACTTTACTCAAAGAAGCTTTTTAGGAAAACATACAGTCTAATTTCATTGAAATTGCAGCCAACCTGTCTCGTTATAAAGTTCAAAGCACTTCAAATAATTTTAATGAAGGAGATTGATAGTCATATTGAAAATGTCAGCATGAGCATTTCTATTTGTTATTAAAAATAAAGAATACAATTTAAAAGTAATTTTACATTGTCAGCAAGATCTTTATTTTGAAAGGTCGAAAAATATTTATTGTTATAATTATTGAGCTCCTTCATCTGCAACCAACAACTTATTGTGTTAACTATTATGTAAATATACAATCAGAGCTTACAATTTGTTTTCATCAAACAAAAGTCAGTAAGAAGAAAACAAGCAAATTGTATTCCTCAAAATATTTTGCATAGCTTGGGGGAGTCAGAAACAAAGTACATGCCAGAACATAGCCTGGTAAAAATATCATTAGACTGAGTTTTATAATTCCTTGATTTTTTTTTTGTAAACATGAGAAAACCTTTTTTACTTTATGCAGTTCTCACTATTTAACTCTCACTTATCTAAAACCAGATCATTTTTACTGACAATGTTCTTTGCTTTCATTAATTTTGCTTTGCATATTATAAAATAGCATGGCATATTTCCTATAGAAAGAGATTTCTAAGCTGCCTTAGAAAACATGGTTCTGATGGTTTACAACTGATGTGAGTAATTTGCAAAAAATCAAATAAGGTGTTAGTGTAGTTATGGATAAATGTTTTAGCAAACCTTGAGTTTAGAAAAATTATATTTTATCACACACAGACAAAAAAACAAGTTTTAATCATGAGGGAATAAATACATCTCAGTTTTTACATTCTGGGGGTCAGCTGGTTAACAAGACCATGAAAATGAAAGTAGACTAGAGATGGAACCTAATATAGGAAAAAAATTTGAACACATATCAAAAACTGAACATAACTTTACTTCTGGTTTTCTTCTTCACATCTTTTTCACTCACTCCATACTCCTTTAGGCAACAAACATCACCAGCTCTTCAAGTCTAAGCTTGCTCTCTGAATTTCACAAATATCTGTTGAAAGGTGGGGACAGTTAGTGTCTCATTATCATTTCCTAAACATATTCAATTTATGGGCATAAATTTTGTAGAAAAAATACATTAAATATCAGTGACCAATAATAGATAGAGATGAATGAAAAATAATACTGTCCACAGAATTTCATTAAAAGAATTTGGGGCCCTCCCATACCTAAAACTGATCACAAAAGGCTGGTTTGATAGAAAGTTTAGCAGATCCCTTGCTTACACTTTTTTCCCATTGAAAGGGAGAAATTTGCTTGGAAAATGCCTATAGCTTTTGGAAATTCTTTCAAAAACTCAGAAATTTATGTTTTATAATTTATTATGTGACCAAGAGCTTCTAACACAACGGCGTCAAGGCAAACGGATGTTCAGCTGCTACTGCAATATTAAAATTAAATAATAAGGAAGCCTTTTATTTGGGTATTTTTTGAAGCAGAAAAGGCTTTTTATTTGCTCAGTCCCTAACTCAAATGTGCTTATGAGTTAAATTTATTGACTTTGACATTAAGCCTGTGAGTTGAAGGGTACCAAAACAAGATTATTTAGAGCAGGGTCATCTTTTGCACCTGTAAATACAAAGTTTTGAACATTTATAAAGAACTCTGTATGGCACGTGCACTGGTCATAGCTTTCCTGCTCACATGATATAACGTCCTCTCTACACTGGTAGGTCAACTTTAAGCCTAGAAGTTCCAGCACATACAGCAGCCCGCCCTTTCCTTCTCAGCTATGAGGCATTGTTCAAACCAGATTCCTTCCTTTAAAAGTGTGTTGCAAAGGTAGTTCCTGTGTCCTGGTCTAGGTCATTACATGGATGTAGAGACATCATTTACAGATGTCTGAAATGCTACATAATATGAATGGATCAAGACACATTACAGACCCTGGTCAGAGAATCAGTTATATATTTGAGTTGTAAAACAACTAAATATGTGTTCCTGAGTTTTTACCCTACTGTACATTCCAGAATTGCCAATTTACTTGCTTTTTATGATCTCAAAGAGAGACTGGGCTCACGCAGAGAAAGCAATTCTGATAAATACACACTTCTTAAACTGCACTGCCTTATAAGCCATCAAAGCAATTTGAAAATCAATTTGATGTTTGACAGAAAGCCAGTGTATTCCCTTCAGGATACAACCAACATGCTGAGGCCACTTAGTGAGAGAAAAATTCTGATGATACCATTTCACCAGAGTTGCAGTATCTGCAGTGTTTTCTCAGAAAGATCATAGAATCAAATATGCTAAGTCTAACCTAGAGGACAAAGTTCAAAACGTTAGTGGCTTTAACGTCAAAACATTGATAGCTTCAACATGTACCCTCAACTGGTGCAGCTGGTTTCTGAGTAGATGATACTTTTTTTTTCTTTTTTTGTCCTTACAGATGTGATAGGACTATCAAGGGATGTAGTAAAGTGCTCACGGGTTCCTACAAATTCTTTATTAAGTAGCAGGCATTAGCAAACTAGAGAAAAATGTCCTTATTCCATTGGGATCATTCACTGTATAAACGCTTTTAAATCATTTCTGCAGAGATGACTCAAAAGACTAATTCTTGAGATCAAGGATTTTTTTATTTGTTTTGTTTTCAATTCAAATAGTCACTGTGTATCAGATTACTGGTATTCATCAAATATTTCTTATTGAAAATGTTATTTTGCTTTTCTGGACTATTTTGCATAGCTATTTTAAATTACATCAATGGATTTTTTTTCTAGGTCTCCAACAACTCAGTATTTCTATAGTTACATTAAAATCAGTGGTATTAATCTGAGTTACATAAAATGGGGTATAAACCCATTGTCTGTGCTTTTAGTTGAAAAGTTGCAGCAAGCATTTTAGTTTCAGATGGAAAAGGGTGGCAATATTCTTGTGGGTTACAAATATACCCATTTGGAAAGACAGATTTTTACCACAGGCAAGAAAGATGAAATTTATAGTATTCTTTTCAGAGTTATAGACAAGATAATGGTTGTAAATGGTCTAAACCCAGAACAAGTATGTATTACTTCCCAAAAGACTTATCAATCAAGGATTGCTCAGGTCACAATTACATAAAACTGCCAAAACATTACAAATTAGAATTGCAGTTCAATAGACATTCTCCAAAGTTGATAAAAATATTTCCTGAGAAAAGCTTTTACTCACAAAT
>VZTL01034639.1:0-24149 GCA_013400535.1 Scopus umbretta | reverse complement strand
TGAAACCAGGACAATATCTTTTCTGTGAAATGATCACTAGACTTGGAGGTTAGGAAAGTAATACTTAGGAAATACTTTTTTCTTATTGTGATGTCCTATGTCTTGCTATGCTGCCACCTTGCAATAGGAGTGGTTCTGAGTTTGCATGTCCTCCACTTACTTTTGTTTGAGCTCCATTATCTGGACATGTTGAGTGTAAGATACCCAGTTCCTCTTTTTTGGTTACCAGTGACTGTTACCACTATTTCAGGTGACTGCTGGCTTTAAGTTGTAGAGCCAAATATAATAGGAAAAGGGTTCATATGACTTTATTTGCTATTGCAGTGATATGTCAAAACTGACGACTTTTAAGAGGTGAGTCCTAGAATCTCTGGTAGTTGATACATTGTCTGTATGGATTGATCTTCTTACTGTACTTCCCCTTTGGAGGTTATGTGATCAACACCATAAAAGAAATGTAAAATAACTGGGATTTCATATGTCTACATTGGTGAATTATTCTAAGCAAAGTTCCCAGGTAGACAACTTCAACATTCATGTTACATACAGTATTGGAATTTGCCCTTTTAGGATTGAACATGGTTTGTGTTAAACACATAAAAATGGACAATCACTTTCTGGAAAAACTCTTATATTGGAATAATTACCAATTTATTTCATTTCTTTTAGAAGCTACATTTTTCAGTATAATCTCACCCTCTCCAGAAGGTTGTTTTGGAAGCCAGAAATCTGTCTTGTTTTAAAGCAGAAAGTATGCTTTGAAAAATCTTTCTTCTTGACAATGAACCTTGAGATGCTATTTCAAAATTAATTCAATAGCTGAATCCCCTGGAAAAGGTCTCCTATCATAGGTAATCACCCCTAGTTAATGTGTGTGAAACTAGCACAATGATTCAATTTTTCATTTGTAATCAGTGACTAAACCCTAATTCTGTTCACTGAAAAAGCAAGAAAATGTAAAGTGATAATGTTTAAAATGTGAGTCAAACCCTTTTAGACCAAGTAGTTAATCAGTTTACTACCTATACAAAATTCCAATCTGTTTTTATCCGTTTACCCATATCACATATAACAGCATAAGACCATCCTTTTGCTCTGTTTACATAACCCCAAAGTGTGACTTTGATTCATTACTAAGGTACCTCAATACAAAACAATAAAAAACCACAACTGTATCTTTCAGATGAGTTTTTCCTACAACAAAATATCACTTTTGCTAGCCACATTCTATTTTCAATGAAAGCCTGTTGATTAATTTGCTGTATTCATTATCTGTAGCAAATAACAGATGCTCTAATCCTTCAAAGAACTGTGTTTGAGACAATTTAAATGCTTTAGAGAGCACACTGCAGGACCGACTAAGAGAAATTTCACCAGTTTTGTAAGTGGTATTCTTAGCATAGCAACACATTAACTGTTGTCAAGTTTTTGATAGTGGCAGTGTAAATGTGCCTTTGAGTGGTGTTTTGATTTAGTGCCACGTGACACTGGTTGTAAATACAATCTCAAGGGGCACAGGATGAGTAGTTTATAAACTTGCTAACTAAAACCTCTCAAAAAAGTAATTCACAAAGGAGGGAGTATTCAGAGAGGGGTTCTGCAGGAACTGATAATTGGTGCAGTGTATTGAATATTTTTTTAATCACCTGAAAATCGTCACAGCACTGATCATAAAATTACTGATGAGTAAATAACTATGAAGAAAGAGCATCATAGAAGGCAATTTGAATCACACGACATTTACATCATATAAGGTAAGGCTATGCCTACAGGTCAGAGGACTTTTTGTCTCTGACAGTGAGATCAGTACAGCAGTACTTTGTAGTTCTGATAGAGTCAGGTATAAAAGAACATTGCAAAAAATGGAGTGAGTTCAATAAAAATCACAGAAAATATTTAATAGACTGGAGAAAATGTCTTCTAGCGAGAGATTTTAAAAGTTCAAACTTTTAATTTCAAAGAGACAACAAAAAGATAATGACTTTGCAGTGCAGGAATGTCTTAAATATCTCTTTTTAGGGGGAAAAATGTTCTTAAAGCTCATGTATGTGAAAGAGAAAGACAGAACAAGAACCAATGTTACAAGCCAAACAAATAGAATAGGCACAAGTATGTAATGACTAGTTAAATCATCTCTGGAACAAAAGATCAAGGGAAGCTGTGGATTCTCTGCAGTATACTATCATCTAGTCTGTCTCAGTATACCATCTTCTAATCTGTCTTGATATCTCTTTGGAACATACATATAGCTAAAAAGAAATAATGCTTTGGTTAGACTAGCATTATTGGACTCAATACAAGAATATTTTGAGTGGAAGTCAAAATAGGTAACTTTATGTTTTCTGCATGAACCTCTGACCAAAATATTATATATGTTAATTCAAATCTATAAAATTAAACTGGAAGGATTTATTTCTATTTATATAAACTTACAAAATCATATAATCAAGCATATTTAATGCACCAAACAAATCAGTCATTCCAGGTTTATTCATAAAGATACTTTTGTTCTCCAGTAACATGTCATATTGTGTAAACTTACATAGATCTTACATATACTCTAGAACTATTTGATTTCTGAAATTTGTGCTGGATATTCAGTCAAGCACAAGGCAAATGAACAAAGAGCATCTGATTGCAGCCTTTTCAGAATAGACAAAACCCTAACAGAGTTTTTGCTGGCCAAATAAGTCGAATAAAAATGATGGAGGAAATTGAATAAGTCTGAAATTGATTATTGCCATTATTTTCTTGAATTCAATAATAAAAATAAATAAAGAAGTTTTTTTTAAAGATGATTCCACTATAAATTACTCATAACTGTCTCTCTGAACTCAACTGTAATTCTGATGGGTTTTTGCCGTTCTCTTATGTGTGTCATTGGAAGTAGTGGAGACTGAAATTTCTGTTTAAGTATATGTTTCTGAATTAGCACATAATTGTCTTCTATGAAATGACTTCTCTGAATGCTACAGTTCTATGCAAGATTTATAGAAGTAATCAGATTATAAAAGGACATGTTAACCTGTATTGAAATAAAAAGGCTTTCTTTCTGATAAGGAATTATCTATCCAGTTACAAATGCAACAAGAACTGTTTTTGAGGCTTTCTGAATAGTGGTTGGTGGTCACAGTATGGAGCCCTGCTATTGTTAATGGACTCACTAAGAAGTTAAATTTTCAGTTAACTGGAAACATTTTTCTTTTGATCAGAAATGACATGCAGTTCTTTAGCTGTGATGAATTCTAATTGTGGTCCAGGAGGTAAACCGTCAGTGGTTGATTAATCTGGTTATCCCACTGTTAAGAATTTTCCATTTTAAAATATTTTTAATCTTCTAAAAATAAGATTTTTGTACTGCTGAGAGTAACCTAGCTAACAAACAATAAGTTCTAGCATAAAGGGCTGCACAGATTGACACAATAATTTTGCACCAGCTTGTTTAAAAATACTCTTAAAGGACATAATGCCAGAGTAGCACATTTTATTAAAAGCACACTGCTTTTAATAATTAGGGGGAAATGGATGTAAGCAGTGTCACTTACCACTCTGTTAAATTTAATCTATTTAATGTTTCTCTGTTTCTTTCAGCATAAAGAACGTCACTCCAAAAGTAGGTGATGCTGAAACTCGTAAAGCCATTCGCCGTGCCTTCGATGTGTGGCAGAATGTAACTCCTTTAACATTTGAAGAAGTTCCTTATATTGAATTAGAAAATGGCAAGAGGGACGTGGATATTACAATCATTTTTGCATCAGGTTTTCATGGAGACAGTTCTCCCTTTGATGGGGAGGGAGGATTTTTGGCTCATGCATATTTCCCTGGGCCAGGAATTGGGGGAGACACTCATTTTGACTCAGATGAGCCATGGACTTTGGGAAATCCCAATCATGATGGTAAGAGAAGATTTCAGTTTAAACAAAAGAAATAAATGACATGAACTTTCAGCTAACAGAACTCTTTCCATGCTTCCCTGTCCCTAAAGTCACATCATTTTCTTTCCTAAGTTCACATTACTTTAGAAATATCTTCAGTTGATTGGTCTATTAGAATATGAGGCAGAAAAGTTTCTGTCTAAATGTAAGTTACAGTATGAAAATGTTTTTCTCTTGAAAAACATTGAATTCTTGTTAGGAAACTGTGTTCATTCAAACACTGTACTGTTGAATGTTTACATAAACTAATTTCATTCTGAAATTGTTTGCCATACAGATCTTCTTTAGGTTTACGGAAAAAGCGGAATGTTCTTTAGCAGTGATATCAGAGAGGTTAAGAGCAATGGAGACTACCCACCAATACAATGGTTATCAATGTACATAAAGCCTAGTCTTCTTCAGTTTTTCTTCATGGTGATGCAGTGGCAGCATTTAAAGTCAACTCTTAAAGATGGCATCCCAAGAAGAGAGTTAGTGTTTCCCAGTAACTTTTGAATGTCTTTTGGAATTGTTATTTCCAACAATAATTCCAATTTACTTAAGTTGTACATTCCCCATAGTCAAGTAAGTGACTGCATAGTACAGTTGACATACCTAAAATTCACCAAATCAAGATTAAAGATACTCTTTAAAATTGCTCTTCACAGAACTATAATCTGGCCCTTGCAAGTTCCAAGTTCCTGTGACTAAACTACTGCCCTTGTCTAGAAAACCTAATTTATAGCTAGCCTTTGCATCTATGCAGAACAGTATCAAAGAAGAGTTTTTGTGTAGACATAGTCTGTGTTTGATGCTTTGACAGGTTTTGGTTCCAAGCAGCCTCAATTGTCCTAGTAGATCTCTCTAAGCCAGTTACATGGAGTGTGAAAGAGTCTTTTCAACAAAAAATGATGCACAACAGAGGATGCACAGATGCACAAAGAAGATGTTTCTGTCATACAAAACATGATAAAGATGTCAAGAAGTGCAGAACTGTTGTATTTAAATGTTGCACTGAATTTGTGAACAATGAGAGGCTTTATCTAATTCCTTTTCTCTCCCTTTCTCACCTGAGATCTTCCAAGTAAAATTCAGAGCTTTTTACATAGCAGTATCTGTAGCCTGGAGGTTGCAACAAAGATTTATGTTAATATTTCAGGAGTATAAATACAGTGTTGTGACTGTTCTAATGCTACAATACTGTGCTAGGGTCAGTGAAGCAAGAGCAGTGTACTGCACTGTGAAAGCCCTTAGTAGCAGAATGAGTTTGAGAGGCCTATTGCTTGTGGACCAAGACCTAGGTTCTTACTGGAGCAAAATCTATGGTATTGCACTGCTCGTATTTGCCCTCTTCACAAGTTTAGCTCAAAGAAACAACATTGGGAATCTTCCGGTTGTGCAGTTCAGGTATATAGTCACAGCATTGTGAGGCTAAATTAAGGTGGTTTTATGGGCCACAGTGGCAG
The DNA here is from genome assembly GCA_013400535.1 of Scopus umbretta. Taxonomy (NCBI): domain Eukaryota; kingdom Metazoa; phylum Chordata; class Aves; order Pelecaniformes; family Scopidae; genus Scopus; species Scopus umbretta. The sequence goes on along the minus strand of VZTL01034639.1, from coordinate 18,769 downwards.
ACCAACACTGCACATAACATTCTGTGTTTTTGGAGTGTCATGGTTTAACCCCAGTCAGCAACTAAGCACTACACAGCCGCTCGCTCACCCTGTCCCCCACCCCTGTGGGATGGGGGAGAGAATCAGAAAAAAAAAAAGTAAAACCTGTGGGTTGAGATAAAAGCAGTTTAATAGGATAACAGAGAAAGAGAAAATAATAATAATAATGATAAAAGAAAATACAAAACAAGTGATGCACAATGCACTTGCTCACNGAGTTTTCAAAAGCTATTTCTTGTATTAATTAATTTTAAGATATTTTGAAGGAAAAAAAGTAAGTGAAAGTAAAATTATATTATCACCAAAAATATGCTTTTATGTATCTTTAAACATTGAATTTTTATAATAAAAAAGTTTTGCTATCTATATCATGAAGGTTTAATAGGTATCACTGGAAATTTATTTTGCAAATGTAATAACTTATGTACTTTGGTATGCTCATATATACTCATATATACTATATTCCTGCTAGTATGGAATAGTCAAGGTAGAAAACCCAGGATATTTTATGACTGGAAAATTTGTGCAGAATGCATGACAATTAAGATAAATATCTTACCAACATAAGTTTTCTGAAGAGTTTTGGCAACTCCTAGTTTCATTGTTGAGATGATATGAACCATGGATCTTAGGTTGTAGCTAATGTCTAGAGAAAAGCCTTATGTCATCGTGACTCTAGAAACAGCAATGCGTGTGCAGTTGATCTGTATATGCAGAGTGCCTATTTGTCTGGTTGGTGACTTCCAGGTATCAGGTAGGCCAAGTTCTGCTGATGGTCTTACTGCATTAGCTTATATCTAGGAATCCTGAAGGAATGTCCAGATTTTTTTCTGTGAGTGGAAAAAATTTCCACGTGGAAAAAGAAAACAAGCATGCCATTTGGGACTGACAGGAAGAAAAGACTTACAACTCTCTTAGGCTCCCTATCATCTTGAGCTCAGTCTCAGAGCATTGAAAAGCTGAAGGTTGAAAAATATATTTATGAACTTCGTTATGAGTAATTTTTCCCGAGTGAGCATCATTTTTCTTTAAGGTTCATTGCTCCAGTAGCCCAATAGTCATCTTCATGTAGAGTTATTAGAAATCCAATAGAAGAGGAAAAAGATTTGGTGATTTATTTCTATTTTTAAATTAACTCTCACCCCAAAGGGCTGATTTTTTCTGTTTCCTATTCTATTATTCCAGAGTGATTTGAAAACATGGACCAACTTTGTTATTTAGCAGTAAAAATGCAAACATAAGATCATCTTGAAAAGTACTAGCTTCATTCTCCGTCTTGTACTGTTCTTCTAATGAAAACAATTTGCATACTGCCTACCTCAGAAAAGACAGGCATCTTCTTGAAATGCTCTCACAAACTGTTGTCCTTTTAAAAATATTTTTCTTTCCAAATAAGGAATCATAAACAAATTCAATATTCTGAGTATAGTTAATTCCTAAGATAATTTATCCCAACTAGTTAATTGCAGTATCTTCATAGTTTAGGTTTGGGTTTTGGGTTTAGTTTTGCTTTTTTTTTTTTAATTATATTTTCTTGATTTTCTTGTGTTTTGCTTGGTTTTAATAATGTTCTAGACTGAAAGGACAGTTCCAGTAGAAATACAGCATCTCCACAGTGCAGTACAGCTTTTCTTTGTTCTTACTTCAGTGGTATGTTTTTGTGGATCGCAGACCTATCTCCTCAATAATGATCTGGGGAAGAGATCTGTGCTTTGACTCCTCCTTCATTCTGAAGAATGAATAAGGTTCTTGAGGGAGTAAAGACTAACAGGCTTGTCGCTCAAGAAAAAAACCTCCTGTCATACAATTTAACATTTGCACGTTCTCTAAAATGATGTATTTCTTTGCTTTATAATACCCTGTAAGCAGAGTACAGCTGGTACCTTAACTCCAGCTGAACTGTAGAGGTGTTTTCTCTGAATTTCCTTCTGTAGTGCTGCAGGTGATGCCAGAAATATTGGCCAGAAAGAAGGGCAAGAAACTTGCCATCACAGAGGAGCAATGGAAACAAAGACAGAATTTCTTCTGCTAGGGAAGGAGGGATATACTGGAGGATAAAAGGTGTTTGGGTTTTTTTGCAAGGTAGGGAAATGGTAGTCTTCCAATACTTTGGGCAAAGTGTTTGTATGCATTAGAGCGTAGCCTTCCTCCAATCAGCTTTCATGTTCTACTTGTTCTTTTAGTACATCTACTTTTCAAGTTGTTCTGTGCGCGTAAGCCTTTTCACCTATAGTAGACCCCATTTCCTTTATGGTCTGCCTAACCAGGCCTCAGTGTGAGATAAAAGCCTTAAGTTTGTAAATTATTTGGAACAGGATGGTTTCTTCATGCATCTTATGAAGTACCTTGTGCTCCTAGGCAGTCTCATTTCTGGTAACACTTAGCAACTATGGTGGAAGAAGAGGATGGAGGAAACAAACATTGAAGGTGAAACACTGTTCAGGAACAGTAAATCAGAAAGGACAGGAATATCACAGGAAAATGTTTCACAGTATGTACAATTAAAGATATAAAAAAAGAAAAAAATAAATAGGGGATGAAAATCAAGTTACATAAGTATCTATCTGAAAAATCAGCACTTGAGAAAAACTTTAAATTCTGAACTTCAGTGCTGGGAAGAAAAAGAAGTCGAGAAAAAAAAAAAAAAAGAAAAGGAAGAAATCTTAATATACTGGTCTTGAGGCTAGGGAGAGATTTCATTGTTCCCATGACTCCAATCCATTTAGGTGATATATTAATTTTTGAATGAAAAATTTATGGACAAGGAATAATCATAGAATCATAGAATCATAGAATTGTTAAGGTTGGAAAAGACCTTTGAGATCATCTAGCCCAACCTTCACCACCACCCCCCCCCAAAAAAAAAACAAACAAAAAACCAAACCAAACCACCATGCCTGCTAAACCATGTCTTGAAGTACCACATCTAGACATATATCTAAACCCAGAAAAGACCAATGACTTCTTGCTAAGAGTGGCAATATTTTGGAGATACTGTATTGTCATAATCCTCAACAAAAATATTTTTCAAAGTATTGTTTTCGTTTTAAATCACTGTGATGAAATCCAAAGTCACTGCAAGGAAGTGGGTGGTATAGGGACTGTCTCTGTAGTAAATTCTCTAGTAGCTAGCAGAAAAATCTTGTCCTATGCCCTGTCTTCCTGTACCAAAGCTGAAAGTGGTGTTCTTACTAACCTTAATAAGGCTCTCCCATGTATTATCTTCATCTGCCCCTTATTAAATCTGCAGCACTGATTTTTTTTGATGCACTGCAATATAATTAGAGGTTTAAGTGTCAGATTCTAGTAGAACAAGTTTTGTGCTAGATTTCTGGAAGGTCTACTTCATTACAGAGTTGTTAAGCCACAGAGCCTATAGTCTCCTCCTCCTCTGTCCTGCAAGTTACTGCAGCAGGATGGGCCATACATATTCACAAGGTCTTATAGATAAGATGCTTTCCCTATCATAAGACTGACAATTATTTGTTTCTACTTACAGTCTCCGTATTTTGTCCTAACTTTGAGCAACAGTCTTGAAAGCTCTTAATAATGTCTACTGAGCACAGATGTTTGCTGCTGGAAAAAATGGAAAGTGTATTTCTGCAATGACACAATTAGGAATAGGACTTACTGTGCAACTCTGCCTTGATGATAGCATATAGTAATAAAACAGTGAAAACTTTCAGTAGGCCAGTTTTCCTATGTGTACTTCAGAAAATGCAAATTAAAAAGAAGTCAAAACATATATTATATACAAGACTCACTAGATTTTATTTCATTGCCTCATTCCTGTGACTGAAGGTTGCCTATGATCCCCTAACAGAACTTTGAGAAAGAGAGGAGGAAACATTTGATCTAAGAGCTGCTAAATGCTGTCTACACAGTGGGGGCTGCTTCTGAAGTGATGAAGTAGATATATGTGCCTTATTATAGGATCATTAGCTGCTGTATTTTGCATGACACTTTGTCATTTACTTGTTTGGTTTTTTTGTTTGTTTGGCTTGGGTTTTTTTGAGGAATCCCTTATAAAGCCTTGGAGAGGACAAGAACTATTCTCAGTTTCATATTTAGTTTTCTCAGTAATTTAAAAGCGGACAGTTTCAAAAGCTAAATGAATCTCAGACCCTTCACGTTTCTGAACTAAGACCCAAGAGAGGAACAAACAAAGGGTCTGAAAACAATCTTCTGAACAGTGACTTCAGAGAAAGCTGTCTCACCTTCAGAAATCTGTGTATCTTGACTAGTTCTGTTAGCAAACCCCAAGGGCCATTTCACGGATCAAGTTTGGGTAACATTCTGATATTTCCTGGCAACCCCAACCCATCAAAGCCAGGTTCCTTGACTAGTAACTATGCTTAGAAAGTCCATTCTGGCAGATAATGGCAGGGAAAGAAGGAAAGGACTGTGATGAATTTTGCAGTTAATAGTCACTGCTGCCTACATGTTGAACGAAACACAGACTATGCCTATCAGTTGAGAATAATGACTGAGAAGTATCTGCTCTTTTTCCTCACTATTGCCTTACATATTTTCCACTACTCTCTTTTCCCTGGATTTATTGAATGATGTATTATAAGCATAATTCCTGTTAAACGTAGGAAAGCTCTCAGATGGAATCCTAAAAATTATGGCAGAGAGAACAGAAAGGAAGACATTCAGAGAAGGGGCCATCATGGATGAATATATATACTATGTTTTAATAGAGAGCAAAATCCATTACTGATACATATCATCGTATATTTTATGGCTTTTTAATTTATATATTTCCTTTCTTCACCTGAGAGTGTATGAAAACATTTTTGCTGTCTGTCAGAAGGTAAATATCTCTAACTTAAGGCATAAACTCTTGCCCCTATTTCAAAAATTGCATTGGCTTATAAAATTGATTTCACATTTGTCTGGCTACGTGCACTTAAGTTAGTTTAAATCTTGTTTAAAGCAGTTATTTTCTCTGGAAACTTACTGAATGCATCTGAGCCTATTGAAGGGAGTGTTAAACAAGTTTGAATGGAGAGTGCACTACCTTCAACTAGATTAATTTAAGATTGACCTACTTACACCAGTGCAGCTTTTTAAAACAGAGCAAGATTTAGAAGTAGCTGTTGGGGAAGACAAGGATTTCTTGGGAGTTTAGATTTCGAGTACATTAGACATGATGCTTAATGTACCAATTGCTGGCTGAAATCTGACCATAGAACTGTGTCTTCCAGTGGCAGAAAATATTTGGCAAAACCTAAGGTTCAATTCTCCTTAGATAAACACAGTAGATCAGTGTTGTTAGTTTGATACTCATCTCTGTATGCATGTTTGCAAGAGAAATAGAAATCAAAGTAAAATGCATGAGTTTTTACCTCTGTAGCAAATTTACCAAGGCAGCTACTGTACTCTACTGAAATTCTGCAGACAGCAGTTCTTCCATCAAAGAATATGCAATAAATAATAGCAAGTGAAACTTCATTACAGAGGTAATATATGTTTTTAGTGTGCAGTTACATTTAAATGTAAGAACAATATTACTGCAGAGTGCTTACATTCGTGTGGAATATTTGTTACTTTTATATACATGAAACTGTGTTTTTGGAAAAACAAAACCAAAACTTCAAGAATTCAGTAATTCTTTTGTAATTCTCCAGCAATCAAAAAATTATCCAAGTTTTGCAGGCAATAAGAAGAAAAAGAACAAACCTGTCACTTTGTACCATGCTGCTTGTAGATTGCCAAGTAAAAGCTTCTTGGACCAGATGCAAATACAGTATCTAGTGTAATGTACTTGGACTCTAGTTAGTGCATAGATTCTGCTGTGGGCACTGTGTTGGCAGCCAAGAAAAATGTATGAAAATCCTGATCTCTGAACTGCATAGATCAACTTGTAGTAAATTTCTTTTGGCTGCCAGTGTGGTTGACACAGTGCAGGAGATATATGCTGCTGGAAATATGAACCAGTGCAGTTGTGAAAACTAAGTCTCCTAAGGGAGCTTTGTGTCTCAAACTGTGCTCATGTCATGTGGTATGGTTAGGCGTAAAGCAAGCCAAGCATTTCAGATTAAAGGAAGTTCTCTATTACAATATTACCATGATATTGATTTCATAAAGCATAGTGCTCTTTCTTAATTGATTATATATAGTTTTAATAAGCTCTTATCAATATCAAATTTGACCTGTAACCAAACAGTGTGACCTGGCAGTTGTCACATGCTTGTTTTCCAGTTCTATACTAGGATACACATATAAAAGATTAAAATCTTCTTTACATTTGTATTGTATTATACTTTTGTATATGCTTTAAAACACAAAATTGCCAACATGGGTTCATATCAAATGTTATCTTACAAAATATCCCATCTCCTGTTATGGCTATTAACAGATACCTAGGGAAGAGAATAAGAGCAGGGCAAACATATGGCAACAAAATCCCACCATATTCCCTCTTAGCTTCCAGCAATCTGTGGCTTGTTGAATTTCTGAGCCACAGGCCATATTTTTGTGTTTAATAGCCTTTGAGGGATTTCCTTTCATGAATTGGTATAATTTCTTTTTGAACTCATGTAAACATTCAGTATCCACAACATCCTGTGGCAATGTGTTCTATAGTTCAAGCAGATGTGAAAAACTACCTCTTTCTGAATTTTGAACCTGCCATTGATAAAGTCACTTTAGATAGACTGGTTCTTATATTGTGAGGAAATAATTTCCTAATTATTTTATCTATGCCATTCATAATTTTATGGACCTCTGTCATATCTTTTTTCCAGGATAAAGAGAACTAGCCTATTGAGTTACAGCTTTGTTTATAAGGTTAAGGAAGCACAACTTCCATTTTAAACTGAATCTATTTGAGCGCGAAATGAGAGAATTAGCAATATTATAAAAGATTGCAAAACCCAACTATTACATTTATAATATTGCACAATGATGAAGATGACAGGGTAATATTTAAAAGAGCTTTGAAAGTTGCAGACAAATGGAGTAACAATTGATTCTTTTCATTTCACCATTCCCCCTGAAATCCCGTTTAATTCAGGAGTCAACTAATACGGATAATAGTTTCTATTGCTAAACCTCAAGGCTTCCAGTATTTAAAAAGCAAACCAGTCTTTCCCCATCACTAAGTGAATGTTGTGCTGATAGAACTCAACAGGGTAATCTGTGCTCAAACTTCCACACCGTCCATGTATTATACTTGCTTGGTGTGCATATGCCCAGCTGTTCCATATCCAGTCACCCCAAGATCTTACATAAAATGGTAACTCTGAAATATTCAGTGTCTGCTGCATAAAATGTGTCCTTGAAAGTATTATCATAGGATGCAAAGCTGCACTTGAGAATAGAAAGATCCCTTTCAGTTACTGAAGAGATGGAAAATGATTTAAAAATAAACCATAAATGGCTCTGGCTGGCTTGTGAGGACTCAGTCGTTAGACATAGGGCTATACAGCTAGGAGAAGAGGATCTATCTGCTAGACCCCATTTACTGGCTGGAAGCCAGATGATGGAAAATACTAACTGTTGGCAAGGTAATGACCTCATTTTTATTGTTTTGGGGGAGGTTTTTTGCTTTCATGGAGCACCCTCTTGGCTTTGAAAGAAGCACTTCATTTACATGTTGTTAAAAGGGAAATCTGTTGAACACTGGCAGTCAGTGAAAGCACTCTTGTGGATGAATCCAGCCCCATGTTCTAGCTCTGTGTTTAGCTGGCTGCTTTTAATACATCCCAGGGGCTATCAGTGTGCAATAACATGCTCTCAGCTTCCTTGGTCTAAAATTGCCAAGTGCACTATTGCGCAAACTGAAAGAGAGACTGAAGAATATCTCAAGAAGATGGACTTTGTGATATCCTTAATTAAAACAATGGAAATTGTTTTAATGTTACGCACAACTTGCATTGTGCTTTTTGTGGCTGTAGAAGCAAGGTGATATTTACACTGTGGCTTAATTGCCAAACAGAGATGGTCATGATGCAGGTCGTAAACCAAAAAAGACAGTGTAACCTGAGCCACTAAATTGCATATTGCTTCCATCACAGTGGAGATAAACATAGATCATTGCAAGCCTATGTGGAGTAGTTAGGGAAGTTGCAAACTCAGTTATCCATTCAAACTGCAACTGGAAGTTATTTCCCACATACCGGGGCCAGGAGAACAAACTGCTTGCATTTGCCATTTGCCTCAGTTTGCGATCAGCCAGCCTATCTTAAACTGCTAATGAAAAGTGTTAAAACAAAGCTGGCTGACTTTGCATGGAAATAAATGAGGAAAGTTCACATTGTCTGTTACACCAACTTTACTGCCAAGGAAACATCTATCTGAAAGGCAGAATGGATCCTTGCAGGCTATTTTGGCAACCATTGCACCTACATTCATAGAAAAAGAACTGCCTTTTTTTTTTTTTTTTTTTTTAAGATGTCTTTGTCTCTAACAACTGTTTACACAGCAACTAAGATAAGTTTTTCTTCTGAAACTGGTTTAATTTGATCAGTATATTAAAAGTGCTGAGTTAATATGGGGAAATTTAATTGAAAATTTTTTGTTAAAATTATAAATAAGTTGAAACCAACAATGTTGGGGGGGGGGATGTTCTTCCTTTTTTTTCCCCCTGCAGTGTGATAGAAAAGAGCATTGAGAAGGGTTTTTTTTCAGGCAAACAGATATATTTTGAATGACTGCATACATAAAATGTGGGCCAGCCCCTTCATGATTATTTTTATGACCCTACAACCCCTCACACATGGTTACTGTGTGGGAATGACAAGGAAAAAAAAAAAAGTAACACCTCACACACAACAAATAAATAAATCTAGCTCCTACCTTAACCTTTCCTCCTCTTAGAAAGAAGCTTAGCATATTTTGAGTACTGAATCTAACAGAGCTTCATATAATTCTTGTACGTGACAGAAAGTTATAGATAAAGGGGAAAGAAAGGAAAGAATTTAACACATTCCAGTGCTTTTTTTCCTTATCCCTTATGCATCTTTCTATAAGTGTTCCCCATCGGCCTACAAAAAGGCAATATTTCTTTAAAATGTATGATATAAAAATAATACTAATAAAACTAATGTTAATAATAAAGAAACTGCCTTATTACCTATGAGATTTCATCCCAGAGACTAAATTTCAGTTCTTGAAAGATTACATGCTGTGGGGAGCTGGTGAAAAGCCATACTGTCAAACACGTTGGGTTAAAAAAAAAAGAGAAAATCACCTTTATTATTGCAAATAAGTTGAAATCAGTTCACAACTAAAAAATCACCTAAGGCATTAATGGTTCAAAATTGTTGTTTTTTTTTTCTTTTCAGTCTGATCTGCTAGTAGAAATAATTTAGGAAAGAGAAACTATCTATGACCCTCAAATTGTTCTTTTAAACAGAAAGTGGCATTTCTGCTATTTAAAGCAGGTACAAGGTTTAGGACTCCAACTCTCATTGGATCCAGAGATCTCTGAGTCTCTGTTTGCTGCTAAGACCGCTTCATGGAGGCTTTTCTGCCAAGACAGCAGCTTTAGGAAATCTGACTTTTCCTGAAGATGATTTATAGAATATTATTACTGCACTGCCCTCTCCTTTCCCGTGCCTTGTCAGGGCCCAACAGAATCTGAAAAATCATGTTGCCAATTACTATGGATGTTGTCACAGTGTCCTGAGAGAATAAGACAAGAATTTTACAGTAATTATATATTTATTTATCTATTAGGCAGAAATTTAATGGATTGTTGTTGCAAAAGTAGAAGAATGTAAGATAACCCTAAAATATAAGGTAATACTATATATGACTTTTTTTTAAGAATAGTATATGACTAAATAATGAAAGATTTTCTACAATATCTGTATTCCCAAGCCTAGAGAATAAGTTGTGCTTTATCCTGACAATTCTTCACTTCAAAATGCTCATACCATGTCTTCTTGAGGCCAAAATGGTTTTAATCTATATTTAGACTCCTAAGTGGCTTGGGTTTCAAAAAGTGCTGAGCAGCTAACACCAATACCTGGAAACATCTACAGCTAAAACATCAGGTTGGGAAAAAAGATGAAAACAGAAAAATCAAAAAGAACCAGCTAAATTAAAAGAACAATACTGTTTTGTGCAAAACATTTTGTTATAGTGGACAGGTTTAAGTCTGTAGTTTAAGTCAATGATGAACACTTCCTGGTTTTGTACATATATCACTTAAGTCCATATTCTGTACTTTTATAATTAATGTTTTACCACTGACTTAAATGAAAAGACCTAAGGCAGAAACCAGAACACTTGAGGGGGTGGAATTAATCTGACCATATGTTGATGTTTATATCTTAGTTAATCTCATAGAGTCCCTTTAGAGTTAGAGGAGAGATATATTGTCTTCCTGGGTAAGATTTGTTGCATCCTGAAGTAGGTGTCTAAAATAAACTAGATGAATCATGTCCTGAAATACCTGTTTCTCGTCACTGGCTGTGAAAGGTGCAGATATAGACGTTTATGTTACAGTTTTCTGTAGCTACATGACTTCCACCAGTGATGCTGAGTCATGTGTAACTTCAGATTAGAGGAGAACTGAAGTGATAAGCATTTCCAAATAACCGCACCAACTAGGGGCCAAAAGAAACCTGTCTCAGCAACAGAGATGTCTGTTTTGGGAACAGTTCAGTATTACAGTCAGTAAAGGTATTTACTGGTGTAGGCTATCTCCTGTCCCTCTTGGTATGGCAGGACAAACACTCCTCTGTTGGTCTAAATATGGTAATTCACAAATGGATTGCACCGCTTAAATTTTGAATGGATAGTTGGTAATATGGTAATGTGTGAACAGACTTTTAGTTTCCCTTTTCTAAGAATCGTACATAGCTCCTTTCTTATGATGCGGTTTAGGAACTGATACAATGTAGGTGTGAGGAAATGGGATTATCACTGAGTATTTGGGAAACTGAAGATATGGTAGCGACATAGGATTAATGTTGCTAAATGTACTCCAGCTAACAGTGCTAGCAGAAGCAGTAAAAATATTAGGGCCTGAGCTTCAGGAAGAATTAGCAACTACAATATATACCAACAGTCAGCCCTTAGCTGGTTTGTGTTTTTACTGATCACTTGTGTTATTGGCAGGGCTGGCCATGGTAGCCCATAGAGGTGCAGAGATTTTGGTCCCAGACCTGCCCAAGAGTGGGACGTGGCAGAGCAGCTGTGGGAGCAGTGTGCCCTGAGTGACTCTGCACTCTGGTCCCGGCTTTCCAGTGGGAAGCGCTGGTCTGAGAGCCATCAAACATGGGATATCTGGCATTGTCCCTTCTCCCTGCCTGTGACAGCCACTGTCCCCCCAGGCTGAGGTCCTACTGAGCTCCTAACTCACAGAAGGGAAAGTGTGCCAGGATTGACCTCTGCCCTGGCAGAGTCTGCAGACTTCTTAGAAAACATATGTGCTTTTGAGATCAGAGAACTTTTAATTATTTTTTTTCTTCTCCTAATCACTTTGCCAATTAGGATCGAAAATCCCCACTTCTTTTATCACCAGTCCAAGCAAAAAAAAATATAAGCAATTCTGCCTTGGCATTTTTTTTTTTCTTAAAAGGAATTAAACAAGCAAAATAACAGCAAGAAGAACTGTTCATATAAAATTCCCAAATTATATACAACACTGTCACTTTTTATTTAAAAAATCTTAAAGTCATATGTATGTGTTAAGTAGATGCAATGATAGGGTAAGAATAATAACCTGGTTTTATGGTTTTAATGTGAGTCAAGTTAGAGAATATAATTACTCTCAGTAGTTTAACTGACACAGGGTAAAAATTTATCTCTGCAGAAAGCCAACACAAGATTTACACATAGATTAAATTCGATGTACATTCTGTTGTGGGGATTTCAGTTATCTGTAGGATCCTTTCAGACTGCTACCCCATGGCAAGTTACCATGCTATTGTGAATGTTGGCAGCATGACTTTGACCTTCCTTCTAATAATTATACATATTTCTTTATAGTAGGACACACAGAACATTAGGGGAAATTAAGAAAAAAAAAAAAAAAAGAGTCATCCCTTCAAAACAAAAGCAGCCACTGTGTTAACATGCCAGCATTTTAGCTGAATGGCTTGGAGAAAAAAACTACATTTGTTTTTGTCAAAGGCAAAGATTTGATTTTAGTATGGACTCATGCACAGCTAAGGACCTTTTATGTTTATTCTCACCCAGACTGGCATTTACTCAGGAGTGGCAGAAAGATGTTCATTCCCTTTACATGGATGAACCCTCAGGGACAGAACCATGGAGGATAGCTGAGAATTCTGTGATACATGCTTTTTTTCATGCACATATCCAAAACTTCAGTCCCAGCATATGTTCATTCTCACAGCCTTCAGAAAAGAGTTTTAAATACTTATCCAGCTTATTGTTCCCACAGCAACAACTAAAAAGAGAAACAAAAAGAAGACAGGAAAGGGTATAAATAGATAAGGCTGCTACAGTATTTACAGCATTTTTAATTGCATTGAGACTATGGGAAAAATAGTGTAAATGTTATTTAGCAACCTGGTCATTTGTAATGTTAGCAGAATGACCATTGTATTTTCCAACATTTTTACTGGTGTGAGCTTGCTGAGAGAAGTTAATTTATGAATATCTTTTCTAGCAAAATGCAAAATTCCATTACAATTTTACTTGAATTTATTTTAAATATTTATTGTCTAAAGATGACCATGAAAACACCCAAAATAAAACTTTTCAGTTTGTTAATTGATATGACTTTATTACTAATAGAATGTAAATGCCATTTGAGAGTAGTATACCAATTCAGTAGTGGACCTGAGCAATAAAGAAGTTAATCCCAGAAGCTAGAGGTTCAGCATAAGTGTAGTTTTTCTTAGTTTGTCAGGTTCACTGTTACAGCAGGGTTTCTTCGAAGCATGAAATGAAGCCATAAGCATTATATTTGCAGAAGGAACACATACCATCATATTTACACCTTTTTAGGAAGCAGCAAGCTCTTGTGTCTTTTTTACCTCCCATAGGATCATCTCCAGCTGCTTCACTTCTCACTCTTTGGAGAAGTTGGTACTGATTCACTAGTCAGAATAGTTTACGAAGTTTTTCAGTACTAGTGCTTGAAACTGTGAGAAACAAAGCAGAAATATCCTTGCATCCATGCTTTTTTAGAAAGCAAACTAAGAATACATTAAATAATTAATTCCAACCATTTCAAGCAATTTACTAGAATGTTGTAGAATGTACTTGGTAATAAAGCTAAGTAGCAAGGCAGAAATTCTTACCTTTTGCATGTCCTTGCCTTCTAAAGTACAGGCTGATCTGTATTATAAAAGAACATTGGCTTCTTTCAAATATGTTATCTATCGGGCCCCTGCCTCCTTCTATATTATGCCCACAATATGCAGAAACAGTAGAATACTGCCAGGAGGGACATATACACCTCTAAACTCACATGTCCTTATCATATCTCATCAACAATCACTGAGTCACTTGAAGACAGTCTTGCCCGATAGGAATATCCCCTTGTTAAATTTCAAGCAAGCAAGTTTAAATTTCACACTAATCTGTTGATCTTTTTTAAATAGAATAGTTTTTCAAAAATATACACATGTGGGTGTAGCTATACTAAATTATATACAGAGTATAATAGTACATACTTTGTGTGTAACAAACTGCCTGTACCTCCCCTTCTGTCTGCAAATATATATATATCGGTAAGTCAACTTGCAAAGAGTTTAGTATATATGTTAGTATGTGTAATAATAGAGTGAAAGAAACATATTTTTATGTCATTCTCTTTTCTCACAATGGAAAAAAGGCTAAATACATGGATGTTAATGAAAAATTATTGTGTAAAATACAGTGTGTACAAAATAGACACACTAAGTTCATACAGAAAATGGCTATGCTATATATGATGCATTTTTGTTTAAACCCACAAAAAATTAGGTTTGCCTTTCATTTTTCAAAGCTACTGCACCATCTTGGCTCCATCTTTTAGCAAAATTTTCTTTCCAAAATAACCACAAAGCTACCAAATTTCAGTGCCAATGGAAGAAGTTGGAGATAATGTCAAGAAACTCTATATGATTTCTTAGACTGGAAAATTTGGCACCTTTATTTGGGTAAGAGTATGCCTATGATTTATATTTAGGTCCATGTATACTCTCTGTATAGCATATCTATGCATGCATGATGCTTATGTAAGTGCATACATAATGTTTATGCTCAATTCTGCTGTTTTGCAATAAGGTCAGAGAGAGAAAGAATCTTCTTTTATTGCTTACTGTTGCAATAGCATGTTCACAATTCTATCCTGTCTGGAAAGAGTAATAATAGCAAAGATATAGAACTTTTTTTTTCTTATGTTTATGTATATTTATTTTTATTTCTGTATGCTATGTAGATTAAGTATCTTACTCTAAAGTTTGCAGCAATTCAGCTGGTTAGGATTAGCAGCATTGGTTCGATGAGTTAATGGTACAAATGAACAGCATAATGAAAATGCAAATTCTAAATACATCAGACATAAGTTCATGGGTAGCGTGTGTTTAATATCTTCTGATGGACTGTAAGCTTGACTTTGAGGTACTGTCTTGTTGATAATAAGACTGTAATAGAAGTCTCTTGTACAGATTTACATTTCAAGTTCATATGTATTTAATCTGAAATCATCTATCTGCATCACATGAAAAATGAGTAGAAAAATCTTTGGAAGGAACAGTGTAATGTCTGTGTATAAAACGCTTTGGTAGTTTTCCAGTTTGTTTGTCATTTGAAAGTCAGTTTCTAGATTTTTTGGTTTTCTCTGGATGGGAAAGTCTTCAAAATTGAGGTCACATGGCATTTAAATGATGGACAACTCTTGAGCTCACAATGTGTTACTTCAGCTAATGTCACGTGCCAAGAAGAACCAAGTGACATGCACTGAGGTGTCATTTAGTGCTGCATTAAAAAGATGGCCAAGTAATGAATCAAAGGCTTGCTAAACCATTAGGGTATTGCTTTTATAAATTAAGCTCACATACCATTTAAAACAGGAATTACTATCTTCAGAACTAGGGTTTCTTAATACCTTGCTGTGGACAAGTATATTAGCTTTGTTTATCTGTAGACATGAAAAACAGTGTGTATGTGAGCTATAGAGAAAGGCTTCCTCATACACCATGCTCCACAATGCTGGCTGTTGAATATTTGATATATTAATACATATTTATATCCTGGAGTTTGGGCAGTGATTGTAAAGTCAGACAGATTTAGTGCCTAAAATAGTTTATAGCCTCAGAGAAAAGTGTCAGTATAAAAATAATCATTTTGTCTTAGTTCTTTATACACAGTAACTTTTTTTTTTTTCCTTGTGAAATCTAACTTGACATAAAATAAGAAAAACAATCACAATCTTTTTGAGCTTATATCCATTCTATTCCAAATCTCCATGCTAATGGGGAACACAAGAACAGAGATACACAAGTTTGGGACTTGTGAAATATATTTCCCAATATTTCTCTACTACTCTATTGATAAATATAACAAGATGTAACTGAGACTATTCACCACTGTATATCCTGCAGTGGCAAATTTTAGTTTAAAAGTCATCATATTAATACATAGTTTAACTCTGTTACTCATGACTTATTAAAGTTTTATGATGGTGCCTCATTTTGCCAAGTGGACTGAAATATATATTTCTACTTGGGTAAGGTATGCTGAAATATGGAATCGTTCTGGACTCTCTCCCTCAATGTTGGGGACTGAAAATATTTAAAATATATATCTGATGACAGTACGATAACAAAGTTAGCCTGAGCTGGTATGAATGTTCACTTGCCTTTACACTTCTACATCTTATCTGGCCACTGGCCAAGGAACTGAAGCTGGCCTAATATCAACCTTGTAGTCACAAGTACAACTCTGTGCAGCCTGGAGAGAAAGAGCGAGCACTCAGGGTTATCCTTCTGCATTCTCAGTAGCTAGTTACAGTAACATAGAGATGCTCAAAGCAAGTCTGCTCCCAAAAGCAGAGGAACTGAGTAATTGTTGCCTAATAGGAGAAATCTATTTATATGCAAAGGAAAAAGGATGGAAACTAAGACAGTAGTAAGTCCTACCTGTGCTGGTCTCAGACAACACATCTTGAACTGGTTTAAACCTCAGTTTCAACCGCACTAAGTTTTTTGGGTCAGTTTAAATTCAGGATGCCCTGGAGACAATCATGACTCTTGATGGAAATTGTTATGAATAATGGGGCTATTTGACTATAAGTAGAAAATATGTTCCCTGTTAAATCACTGTCACCCCAGGCAAGAACATTATTCTCCCTCTCTTTCCTGTGACCTTCTCCCTTCCCCACTTACCCATTTGCTCCAAGGGCTGCTCTGTCTTTACCATATTTAATAGCTCCCCTGATGGCTACAAGCTGCATTGCAGGAGGTGGAAATTACTTTTCATAGTTCTTTTGCCTTTTTCCCTTTTGCACATAGGCTTTTACTAAGTCCAGAGTGGCAGTCAGATGCTGATTATAATTTTTTTTTTTTACATTGTCACCCCTATCCAAAAGACAAAGGGAGAAAGACATGCTAAGAAACAGCCACCGCCTGCATAATATCTGTTCTCTGACATAGTCCCATTATCATTTAGAAGTACTACTCTGGAGGTGCTCTACCATATGCTTATTATCTGTGATCCCAGAAGGAAGATATGCCAGTAGATGAAAAGTGTGTTTTATTTATTTTCCTGTTACTATGTAATTCACACCCCTTCAAGGTCAACATGGAACAAAATATGGAAATTCCTGGAGATCTTCAAGGGGACTCAGTGAGGACTGATGATCAAAGGATGTATTGGTTCTTCATGCATTGCATAAATGGCACAAATAGAGAGAAGCAGTAGACTCTTCCAAGACTATTTATTAACTGTGGTTTCTTGTAATTTTAGAAATTGTAACAAGTTCACTTCCCAGACCTCCTACCTCAAACAGTAGAGGTTGAATACCACATGTAAAACACTCTTTGGCCTACTAATAGTGACAAGCCTAATAATAGTGGTAGAATCAAATAATATTAATTTAAAACTATTTGAAAATGGCTCAGTAAATACTGTAGTCAACTTATTAGTACAATTATTAATATAGGACTGAGACTGGGCAATATTCTTAATTATGATGTAGCAAGCACAGGTCTAGGGGGCAAATTTGCCTTTCACAAGGTCTGAAAAGCAAAAGAAATTAGCAACGTAAATATATGAGCTAATGCCAGACAAATAAATATTTCATTCTAATTAACCTGGGTTAGAACTAACTTTCATAAAACACAGAGAATAATTGAAAAATAATGTAATAATATGAGACATATCACAGTACAATAGTTATAGTACAGTAATATCTTCTTCCTTCATGTCTTTCCATCTTAAGCCTATAATTTTTTTTTTAATTATATTAATTATTCCATTATGAGTGCAGAATGAAAACCTTTACAGAGTTGCTCCTGTGCATCACTACCGATGCTGGAGTTAGCTACAGAAGCTGTGGATTATTCATATGAGATAATGTCAAGATCAGCTTTGGCTGCATATAGAAGAGCAGATTCAGATATCAAAAGTATTTGTCACCAGGACAGTCAAGCTTATCAAACCTGTTACAACAGCACTTTGAGATTCTGCTTTACTATAAAAAGAACTGCATCCAAGAAAAAATATTGTCATGAAAATATTTCATCTGGAAACCACATAATATAAATGATAGGATAAATTCTTCTCATTTATGGAAGCACATTATGTCACATTAATTTCTGAATGATGATTTTTCTGCACAATTATACTGAATAGAAGAGCAAGAGCATTTAGTTTTCACATTTCTGGATTAAGAATCAGAAAGACATGAAAAGACTTTGTCAACTAAGCACAGTTGTGACTGTTTCCATGCTTTCAATCAAATACTTATTTTACAAACATCAGCATGGCTCCATACGTCATGAAGACATTTACTGCCAAGTGTTTGCCCTTTCATATATACTTGGGAGAAAGTTTATTTCTTTGTGTCAACAAGGGGAAACACTTGAAAAATTGAAATGCTGTCAACTATGTTCTCAAAGTTCTGTACCTATCTATATGTAAAATTTTTTGCTAAACTAAACTTTTTAATATTATTACTACTGATATTTTAATAGTACTTAGAATTCCAGATCAAGTGCCAGCAGTGGAAAATAACTATCTACCCCCAAAGAATTTGCAGAATATAGGATAAGAATTATATGTTGAGCATTTTCTTGTTCCAATATACAACTGTCTATTAGGCCACAGTATAGGCCTTTAGTTATATATACGGCTCTTTCAACCAGAAACTACCTACTGTATGTAGGTGGCACTTGTTTCACTTGAGTCCAGCCATCTGAAAGTTAGATATTCAGCATAAGCTGCTGATCTAGAATACTTCTCTTGTCAGTGGGACAGGAACACACTTCCAGATGATGATTCTTCCCATCCCTAGGTGGTGAAAAAGAGCAATATCCTGGATGTGACCCTCTCCAAGTGACTGGAATCTTTCCCCTGTTGTAAAACTTTTTTCTAAAGCCTCATATGAAAAGGTTGACTACGGACAGAATCTGTACAAAAGACTCATAGAAAGATATGCTGAGTTAAGTCTTGGATGAATAAAAATAGACAAAATTAATACCATAGAGGTCCAGCTCTGATTTTTTTATAGAAATAATCCCATTGGCTTTGATTTATGTTTGCTTCACACAGTGCCATAATTCTACTGCCAAAAATTCTAGTTGTGTCTAGC
>VZTL01034638.1:2537-14147 GCA_013400535.1 Scopus umbretta | reverse complement strand
TTTTTTTTTTTTTTGAGTACAAAACTATTTTATGGCTGTTCTGCTTAAGATTGTTCCTGTACAGAAATCACATGAACTGAAAGGTTTTTGAAGGTGGTGGTGTTCTACTGTTTTTACAGGTTTCTTTAAGGTTCTCTGTGTGTCCTGCCAGGGAAAGAGATGTGACTAAAAATTCTACAGGGAAAGACTAGCATTACAATTCACCAAATGACCACTGATTACAAAGCAGATACCTATATGATTTTTGACACCAGAAATTTAAGACTTAACTTATGGTTTCCATGTTTTTGACACAATTCCTACTTCTGAATATATGTTTAATATTTAACAAAGACTTCTACTCTAATTGATAAGAAGTTACCTGAATTGATTTAAATAATAAAATATATATGACAGCATTAAAAATGGAAAGCTGTCAACAGTGCTGTAGAAAATGATATTGCTAACCATATCTGTGAGACAGACCACTATAGGAACACAGAAAAGGTCACATCAGATCAAATTAGTCATCTCTGTAGTTCAATATGTTATACTGACAATAGACAGCAATTTGGAAGAAAGTTAAATAATTTTTTGAAAGCTTCATTTTTCACAGTAATTTTAGCCCCTATCACTTTGTACCCATAATCACTGTACATACCAAAGTAAGCTTTTGTTCTTTAATTTAATCAGTTTATAACATCAGAATAGTCTTTATGCTCAACTTTTTTTACACTATGCCTTGTCATGAAAAATACATAATTGCTTCTTATAACAGGGACTTAAACCCAGACCTATCATCCTCCCAGGCTGTGTATTCATCATTAAGATAATACTTAAATTCTTCAGGAAATCTGTATCCTATGTAGCTAAAGCAGAAACCTGTTGCTCCCATAAAAGTAGAAGCACACTACACAGATTTGAACATTAGCTTTTTCTGAAACCAAACATAAGCACATGGATATAACAAAACTGTATACTTTTTTTGTTGTTTTTTGTACCAGTACCTTGTCAAAACATTACAACTGCCAGTAAGAGATCCAAAGCTTTACTCCAGTGGCACTTGCTGCTCCCAGTGCAAGGTGTCAGTGCTTACCTGCTGGGCTTCTCATCAGCTTGTTATGAGACCTGGCTGTGTGAGCCTGAACTTGATACCAGGCGTCTCTTGTTGTGATGTGCACTTAACCACAGGATAACAGCAAAGGCTTTGTCAATGTGAGCACAGCTTGGAAGTACAAACCCCAAAACTGTAAGCTACTCACTAATGGTCAGTTACAGGTCATTGAAGAAGTGCAACCTTGAAAGCTGGGGCAGGACTGGTTTTGGTTTAAGAAGCAGCATCCCAGCAAGAGGAATTACAGCTGAGAAACAGCATTATGCACCTGCCCTGACAAAGCAACATCTGTGAAGATGCTTAGCCCAGGGACAGCGGCCAAGAGTTGCAAACTGTCTGGAAACTCAGCTGTCTTATGAAAGGATAGGTCTCAGATTGTGTGGGAGAGAAAGCAGGTGCCTGGTTTGGTCTCAGCTCCCCTTCTCATGGAAGACCTCTGAAGTCTGATTGCCTTGATGGCTACAAACGTCAAGGACCATTGCCATCAGAGCTAATTAAATACCAGCTCTGTGGTATCATATACTAATTTAAGTCAGTTTTCCAAATTCTCCTATCACAGTGATCTCTAATTACCCAACTAATATACAGGCATATACATATATTCAGCTTCAAAGCCTACCATTAGACTCAGGAGTCAATGTGAAGTGACTTCTTTCCATGGTGGTCTCTTCTTTTCCAAATAATGAAATAATGTATTTTCTTTATGAAGCAGAGAGATGTGAGAGGATTTTTTTGTTTTTGTTCTTTTGGGTTTTTTTTGTTTGTTTTTTTTTGAGGGGGGGGAGTTGAGCTGTCACTGAGAAATACATATAGGACTTTTGTTTTCTTTAATCAGGAGATTTCTTAATTATAGATCCAAAGATATCTAAGAACATTTAGAAAATTGCCTTCGCTGGGCATTGTTTTACCATGGTCAGTTTTACATTATACCTGTCATCATGTTGGTGACTTCATTCTGCTAAATCCCCCTGAAACTTCTCAAATTCTTTTTTTACTTCTATCATAAATAATCAGGGGTTTGCTCATTCCATGTCTTTTCCAGATCATTAATGCAAACAGTACATTAAACCAGAATGATTCTCTTTCAATACTCAAACACACTGCTGTTAACATTTCACCCTCTTCAAAGATGATGAGTTATTCAGGCTCTTTGTTTTCTGTATCTCATCCAGCTTCTGACCTGTGACAGCATTTTAGGTCTCCCTATAAGACTGATCATTTTTAATGACTTCTTTTGAAAGACTTTGCCAAAGGCTTTTTGAAAGCTTAGACAAACCTGTCTACCTATCTCCTTCACTCACCGCTTTGATGACACCCTCAAGGCATTATATTACGTTAAATTAGAGGCTCATTTTTCCCTTTATAGAACCCAATCTCCTTGTAAAATTACAATCAAGTCAGTGATTTGATTTTTAAATTGTTACTTCAACCAAATTATTTATAGATCTGTGATTTCTAGGATCTCATTTGCCCCTCTCTCAAAGGCAGGTAAAATGTTTTCTGCTACAGAAATTCATTTTAATGAATACTTGGTTTGGGGAGCTTCTTGTTTGGTTCTTTTTGTTTGTTTGTTAGGAGGACAACCTCCTTTACTATGTTCCTTCATAGCTCTTGGATGTGTCCTGGGAACTTCTGCTGTTTGTCATTTTTAATATTGATATCTTTATCAATGATCTGGATGAGAGGATTGAGTGCACCCTCAGTAAGTTTGCAGCTGACAACAAGTTGGGCAGGAATGTTGATATGCTTGAGGGTAGGAAGGCTCTGCAGAGGGATCTGGACAGGCTGGATCGATGGGCTGAGGCCAACTGTATGAGGTTCGACAAGGCCAAGTGCCGGGTCCTGCACTTGGGTCACAACAACCCCATGCAACACTACAGGCTTGAGGAAGAGTGGCTGGAAAGTTGCCTGGCAGAGAAGGACCTGGGGGTGCCAGTTGATGGCCGGTTGAATATGAGCCAGCAGTGTGCCCAGGTGGCCAACAAGGCCAACGGCATCCTGGCTTGTATCAGGAATAGTGTGGCCAGCAGGAGGAGGGAAGAGATCGTGCCTCTGCGCTTGGCACTGGTGAGGCCGCACCTCGAATACTGTGCTCAATTTTGGGCCCCGCACTACAAGAAGGTCATTATGGTGCTGGGCAACAAAGCTGGTGAGGGTCTGGAAAACTAAGACTTTTAAGGAGCAGCTGAGTGAACTGGGGTTGTTTAGTTTGGAAGAGGAGGCTGAGGGGAGACCTCATTGTTCTCTACAACTTCCTGAAAGGAGGCTGTGGTGAGGTGGGTGTTGGTCTCCCAAGTAGCAAGTGATAGGACAAGAGGAAATGGCCTCCAGTTGTGCCAGGAGAGGTTTAGATTGGATATTAGGAAAAAATTCTTTACTGAAAGAGTGGTGAGGCCTTGGAACAGGCTGCCCAGGGAGGTGGTGGACTCACCGTCCCTGGAGATGTTCAAAAAATGTGTAGATGTGGCACTTTGACACATGGTTTATTAGTGTTGAGTTGATGGTTGGACTAGATGATCTTGGAGGTCTTTTCCAACCTTAACAATTCTATGATTCTATGAAATTGCATATGTCACTAAATACCTGGATCATTGGGAAAAAGTCAGTCAAATATTCAGTATTTCATCTCTGTGTGAGCAGATTGATTTTCTTAAACTATCTTTTAAAATTCTTTTTCATAAGCAGTGATGAAACTAGTTGGTGAGAGGAAAAGCAACTTTCACATTTCTGTTGGAAGCAATTCATGATCCCAATTACTGGAGTGCCAGCCCATATCTTCCTTCCGAAGTATTTCTTGTCACATGCTGAATATATCATAACATCCAGACCAGCATATGCATATTTATTTCAAGATGGTTTAGGAATATTATGTCCTGTTAAAAATGTATTAATTCCAACAATAATTATGCTGTATATCATCAAAAGAAAATAATATCTTTCAGAAAAAGAAGATAGTTTTAAACATGAAAAATTCTTGTTAAGGATTTACATTTCTCTGACACTGACTTGCAAATTATTTAATAATGAAAGAATGATTCTTCACTTTGCTATCTTGGGTATACTGGAACAGTGATCTCACCTGTGAGCTATATAGATTAATTTAATAACTTCTGTGGAAATTACACTGCTGAAGAGCTCTTTTGGAAATGTCATGTGTGCAATATGTTAGAAGAGTTTTTGCAACATTCAGGAGCCAGAGATCTAATTTCTGACTTTGGTAAAACAAAACACTGCTATGAAACAAGTAATTTTACAGTAAAATGTTACTGATTATAGCAATGATACCATATTTTAAAATGAAAAATCATTCTTAACAAGAAGTACTTAAAAAGTATTTTACTTTTTCCATGGACATGCAGAAATGGTTGATAGAAGACCAAGAGATTTTTAAGGGTATTTAAAACAAACAAAAAGAACTTGTGCTTTCTAGTGGAGAAAACATATTTACCATGTGTTTCACTTTATAAAATAAGCATTTTGTACAATTTTGGTACTCTATTATGGGAAATAATTCTGGTGCTTAAAGTAGGATTTTTCACTAAATCATTTTTTGATATCTTGTAGAGTATTTCTGTGAGGATATGACTAAAATTCTGGTAGACCGGTACTTTTTTATTAATTATAATTTAGAGTACTACAGGAAAAGTAGCACAGTTGGAGGTGAAGGCAAATCAGATGGAAGCATATATTTGTAGGTCTGTAGAAAATAATGTATGAGCTCTTGCACAGTTACGGAAAATATCTTACCACTTCCTGATTAAAAGATGATAAAGAAAACAATTCTCATGTATATACTCATACACACAGTCCCAACTCTCATCTTAGGAAATGTTCAGGTCTAAAATCTTTCAATCATACCTGGAGTGCAGTCTCTGTTAAATTTGACAGGCATTTAAGAGTCTTCTCTGTTCCTTTTAAAGCTGTCACAGATTCAATCTTTAAAGCTTCTACTCAAGTGCCTTTGTTTTAGTTCAAGAACTTTTCTTTAAGAAACAAACACAGTTACCTTAAATACTTTTGAATGCTACTTAGGTTTTTTCAATTATTTTTCTGATGAAACACTAGTTTATAATCTTTTTGCATTTAATTGAATAAAAGCAAAGCATACATACTTTTACATTTTTGTTTGCTTAACTGCTTAAATGAAAGATAGTTCATATTCAAACTATATTAGGCCATAAGGCCATAAAAATTATATCATAGGTGAAGATAAAAATAAAACTCACTGAAACGTAACCAAGAGCTACACTTCCACTCAGATGAGGAAACATGCTGTTCTGCAGCTGATTTGGATGGTGCCAGCAGGCAGGGATGGGAACCAATCCATCACGGGTTCATAGCAGTTCTCTTAGGATCTGAGATGAGCTAAGCAGCACAGTTCAAATCCTATTTCAGTTTTGAATTCTCCCCAAATTTACTGATATTTAAAACAAAAACTTCAGTTTTGTCCCAACTCAAGTTACCATGATAAACTGCAGCAAGGACTTGTCAACTGCAGTCTGAGAGATCTGCTTTACTGGACAGTTACCAGTAAAAGAAAAACTAAGTGTACTGGCACATGTCCAGAAAAGCACTTAGATGAATGTTTCAGTCAAAACACTGAATCATCTCAACCAATACCTTAAAATCTCTTTCTTTTTTTTTCTTTTCCTTACACGTTTCTATCACTTTGTGCATGTTCATAACACTGTGCAGGTTTTAATTATAACTAGCTTTTATTGTCTGTCAGAAAACCCCAAACCCATAAAACTCTTTATGACCTGATAAAGAAAACCACTGTAAATATGGATATATGCATAAAGGAAAAATCATTTAGCTTCACTGGTTTTAAAATGAAATGAATTGAAATGGATAAATTAATAAAACTAATTCCATTTTGAAATGTGGCTTGCTTTATACACATCTATTCCTTGAAGGTCGGTACCCTCAAGAGTGACTTCATGACTTTGGCTGGTTAATTAAATTCATTGTTTACATGACTCTTAAATTTTACTTGCGCTTGATTTGTAACCACTTAGAATTGTACTTGTGCTTCAGATCACTACACTTACTAATCATTCCTACAAATGACAGTTACAAAGATAACTGTTACATGCTTCTGTTGAAATTAAATAAGATATTTTTAACTGTACCAAATTGTGAAAGGTAACAGAGCAAGAAACAGTTTTTCACATCTTGAGTCTGCAGAAATACAAGATATGGACAACCACAACAAAAATAATAGAATTCTGTTTTTCCCGCTGCATTTGATTTCATTGAATACATAGCACTTCAGAGGAAAATCAGCCAAAGAAGGAAAATTTCAGGAGGTAAATAGTTATTCAAATGCACATTCTTTCTTTTTTTTTTCCCCATTACTTCAAGAATTTCTTTTTTATCCTTATTTTTTCAAACAACTTCTTTAAATTTTCAATGAGTTAGCTACAGAAAAAAAGAAGTCATACTAGTTTTGTTTTTCCATGTGTTTCATACAATAATGTATTTGTGAGATTACCAGTCACATAAAGTCTATTCAGCAAATGAAAACTGATCCAAGCCACAAAATTCAGACATCTGGCAACATAAGTTTTAGCTTGAACTTACCTGAGGTTCAAGCAGAATTCAAACTTGCAATGGGTAATGAACCAAAACCACAAAGACTCAAAAACTCACTGCAATGTGCCATCCTTCTTCACTGGTCCAAAGTATCCTCAGATGTATCCTTTGGATGAGTTTAGTCAGATTACGCCTGTTTCTCATGTTTAAGTAATACTTAACATTACTTAACATTATTTTAAATGCTACTTTTGCCAGAAGTATTGATCTCTCTATCTATCTTCAGACATTCAGCAGGTCATTTATATTCATGCACGGTCCTCAGAGAACCACTTGTCGGAGCCTGCTTGACTTCTCTGGGGTACCAGAGAAGGGATCTGGTTGTACTATCAAATGAAGCAAGCAAAGACAAAGAACTTTCTATCTACTCTCATCTACCATATTTACTGAGCTAGCTGTAAGAAATATCCCATATATGACAGACGCAATTACCCAACAAGTGCATAATAAAATGTTCTGGGTTTCTTTTCATTATTTGAAATGTATAACAGGTTTTTAAAGGAAAATATTGTCAAAAAGACAAATGTTTATTCCCTTTCAATTGGCAGTAGCAGTTCGCAGCACCTCAGCTCTTACCGAGGCATCTCTTCAACATCTTCTGGAAGTCCTGGGCATGCTGGAGAAGATTGCCCTTAGGATAACAAAGATTTGAAGCAGTTGTAAGAAATACCTTGGAAAAAAAATGTGTTTCTCTGTTTTTATGGGAAGAAGAGTATTTGTATTTTTCATTTTAAAGAGCTACTTTCAAAAATGACTACTTGGCTTGAAATGTTAAAAGATCTTGTTCTATGAGTATGACTAAGACATTTCAAAGCTATCAGTATGAGAAAAATTGCTGGATGCCTGTCTGTTTCCCACACACACTGCCTTTCCAAAATATAAAATGAGAAACAAGGCAGAAATAGAGATGTGTATTGTTTCAGTTTGGCAGAGGGATATTCAAAAGCTGCCTAATTTCCAACCCTGTAGTTATAGATTATGAATTAATTTTCTTTGTCCATTTGCAGGGCAATTTGCACCACAGGCTTTAGCTTTCTAATAATTCCCAAAGTCACAAATGAGAATTTTAGATTCATACTTAGAAACTTGTTTCTTGCATTAGGTTAGATTCTTAGTTTTTAAAATTCTTGTTGTAAACAAAGTCTGACAGCTGGTTACAAGTGATGTTCTTCAAGGTTTCATGTTGGAGCTGATATTGTTTAAACTCTTAATTAATGGCTTGGACAATGAAACAAAAGGGTCCTGCATCACATTTGCAGATGACATCAGACTGGGTGGACTGGTCTGCACTGGAGGGCTGGCATGCCATTCAGAGGGGTATTGGATGGCTAGAAAAGTGGACTGGCAGGATTCTCATGAAGTTCAACAATGGCAGATGCAAAGTCTTGCACCTGAGATGAGATAACTCTTTACAATAATACAGGCTGAGGTCCAAGTGGCTAGAAAGCAGCTTTCTACAAAATAACCTGAAAGGTTCTGATAGACAAGTTGGGCACAAGCCAGCAATGCACCCTTTCAGCAGTGAAGACAAATCTCATATTGGACTGCTTTAGCAAAAGCATAGCCATCAGCTGCAGGAAAGCAACCAGTGGAGCTGACCATCACGGAGCAGCAAGACAAGGGCTGCTACATGAGGAAGGATGAGCTAAAGGTAACCTTGGCACAGGCTAGGGTAGGGACTTCACCAATGAGGGCCCAATCTCACAAGTCCAAGCAGGATTGGTGGCAGTAACAGGTTCAGCCTAGTGATCATCAGAAAAATGTGAGGTGGCAGTCAGGGTTGAGGTCAAGCTGTAAGTCCAACAAAAACATCAGGACCAGCAGTGACTGGGACTGGGCACAGGGCTACATACTCCATAGCTCAGGCAAGGACTAGGGACACAGACATGAGCTTGGAGAGAGCTCCTGGACCAAAAAGCCGGACATGTGTGGGTGCACTGCTGCTGGTCAGGGCAACTACTGCTTGTGGGTCCTCTCAGGGCCTTGACACCCTGTAAGCCAAATTCTGCATAGTAACAAAATTTTTCCAGATTTAATAATTTTTTTCCTAATGTATGTCTAATGATGTGTCTATCAACCTGTCTATTCATATTCTCAGATCAAATTAAAACATTTCTTATGTCATGTCAGCTGCACTAATTAGGTATTTTGTGGTTTTCAGTTGTATGCTGCAATTACAAAAAATGTATACCTTTATTTATTCTTGCACTAGCTGATTATAGGGTCATTTAAACATATGTATGTGTTTATTTATAAACATAATTATTTGCCCATTTATATTTTATCTAATATTAGTTTGTAGTATGCCAGTAACCAAATCTGTGTCTTACTCTGACCAAAAAAATTTACATGACTGTCTGGAGCATATTGTATGCAAAGAAATGTAGTACTTCTGAGTAATGACAGAAAATATCCTTCTATTTCAACTTCTGAAAAAAAGGTGAGTTTCTTGATATGTTAAACATGAATTAATCATTCCTTTTCATCTTTCTAGTCCTTTTCTTTTCTTTAAAATAATAATTATCATGATACAGTTTTGGAAACTACAGAAAGAAGAATAGATGTTACAAAGATAATGGTCTGTTATACATTAACTTGGCTGAGGGGTAAAAATGAAAAAAAAGCAATTTGGGACAAACCACTTAGGATCAATACTTCCAGAGATCAGTACTCCATCTGACTAAGATATGCAACATATTTTTAACTTTTCAGAATAAAATTATTTTCTTAAATTCACCAACTCTTCCAAACTTCAACATTCTTCCAAACTTTAGTCAATCAAGTTTTGGACATCTTCACCCATCAATATTTTCTAGTCTTCATGTATCGTAATTCTTGGGTTCTTGTCCCACCCGTCAACTTTCTTAACTCTTTTTTTCTATTTCATTACAGGATTTGCCCTACTTGTTCTGCTCAGATTTTTTTTTTTTTTAATCATTGCCATCTTTGTTGTAACTAAGTATAGATCCAGAAATACATCACAGCAAGAAAAATGACAGCATTAGTTTTCAGGTGACTTGCTCTCCAGAACATAACATAATCCCCAAGACCCAATGCCAGGTTTCTAGACTTTGTTTGTAAACAATCTAAAAAAAAAGAGGAACGATTAGCAGCCAGCCACCTAAGTTAGCCAAAGCAAAATACCGACCTCTTATAGAAAGGGCCACCCATTAGGAAGGATACCTTCTAGTCCAATACCCCAGTCGTTATCATCTTATCCATGTAAGAGTCAGTTAGCAGTCTTTACTCAGCCCAAATACCGTGTGAGCTCTTCAGTTTCTACAACAGAGAAGGCCCTGGAGTCTTTCAGCTCCTCCTCTTGAAACTGCTCCAATCTTAATGGACAGCCTAAGCATCTGTAGGACCTGAAAGGTAGCAAAAGTATCAGCATGAGTCCCAGTTTATCAATATGGTATTTTTTTCATTCCTGAAGATACATAAAGTTTATTAGTTCTATGAATGTTATTATATTTTACATTTAATAATCTTTTGTCTTGGGTCTGGAGCCTAATTCTCCCCTGTGTCCAGGTGACTGAACTCCTCATCAGCTCAAATCTAATCAGTGTTTAAGAATATCTTATGAAATAAAAAAGCTTCAACAGGCTGAATTAAAATATCTCCGCCACAAAATATCATGGTCCTCCATCTGCAACACCCTTTATGCATGAACAAAGTCTAGAATAAAGTAATGGGAAGGAATTCATTCTGCAAAATGCAGGGGGAGATGTGGGTGAGTAGCTGAAAAGTTGAAATAAAGGGAATAGATGGGACAAGAGAATAACAGAGAGCTAGAGAAAATCCTGAAAGATAATAGCAGAAGAAAGTAAGTAGTAAATGGAGTAGATCACAGCAGAGAAACAGCAGAAAAAGAAAAAATGCAACAACTACCAATCAGAAAATATCTAAGACTTTGGGGAAAGAAAACTGACAGTACAGGAACAAAATTATCTGTGTGAGAAGGAGCAAAGAGACAAAAAGCACAGGGAAGTCTGGCTATAGAACAAACAAGGGAGAGATCTTCACTATTTGATTTGACATTCTTACAAAACAGCAAGAAAGAAAATGAACATTTCTGTCTGTGAAAGAAAGAGATAAGATAAAAGAGCTTCTGGACATAACAGTACAGCCAAAAAACACAGAAAGTAGTACTTTGTGTTGGGCATAACACGGAGCAGGTTGTGTTGAATGTCTGTGAGGGTGGTGCTGAACCTTCACTGCAGCTCTGCTGGATCAGGAAAAGCTGCATTGCTCCAAAAGCTGTACCTACCATTTCCTCATGGGCTGCCAGTAGAAAGCAGGTAATAAAGGTTCTTTATTAAGCCTCCCACTGTTTTCTCAAAACATCAGAACTACATGAATTAAATTACAAAAAGGAAAAGAAAGACTCTGTCTTAAAAGTGTCCTGAGGGTGATTAGCCACAAAATCCTAATCCTCTCCAAGGGGTGGAAGCCCTGTTGGTTTTGAGTTTAAGAACAATTCTGGACAAAATACTTGAAAATGCACAATAAAGAACATTTGTGCAGTGGCAGGAGATTAACTCAATGATCTAATAGGTGTCTTTCCCCTCTAGGTTCTATTATTCTGGTTTAAATCACTCTTTAAATTTGGAAAGTTAAAATTAAATAAAGACAAGATGTTGCACCAGGTTAAGCCTTCGAAAAAAATCTGTTAAATTCACTCATCTGTGTTATAGCTCTCTCCATGGGCCAAATCCTTCCTTCACTCATATTTGTGTAGTGCTGTTGAAATCAGTACAAGAACTTTGAGTAACTAATTTTTCTCTTTCAGAAGGAGATGTAGCTTGTTTGGGAGTCAACTGGCCTGAGAGTTTTACAACTCCAAAAACATCCAAGGGCTTATTATGGCTTATCCTGCATTTGAAGGCCTGTTACAGTAACATACAGCAATACAGCACAAAATA
>VZTL01034637.1:0-14907 GCA_013400535.1 Scopus umbretta | reverse complement strand
ATTAAAAAAACCCCACAAAACTGATGAAACCCTCTGAAAACTGTAGGATACTGGGAAAGAAGCTGGCTGCTGTTTAATATCTGGAAACTGGTGAGTTAGAAAATGGAACATATTTGGTCCTCAGTGGAAGCTGATATGAAGGGGTAAAAGTTCTTCTTAGTGGGCAAAATGCAAAAAAGACAGGCAAGAAGTTAGGGCCTCTCTGCTGCAAGACAGACTAACTCTGACAGACCAGGCTTGTAGTAGAAGAAAAGCACACTTTAAGCAATCTAAGGAAGAATTGTCATTTATAACTTG
Source organism: Scopus umbretta (assembly GCA_013400535.1). Classification (NCBI taxonomy): domain Eukaryota; kingdom Metazoa; phylum Chordata; class Aves; order Pelecaniformes; family Scopidae; genus Scopus; species Scopus umbretta. The sequence goes on along the minus strand of VZTL01034637.1, from coordinate 14,610 downwards.
TGCCTTTCCTTTGGTCAGATCCTGCTGAGCCCCCACCCGATTGACCACGCATCCTGCCAAGCTGTGTGACAGAGTCGCAGTACACATCCCCATACTCCAGCGGCCATGGTACAGAAGCCTATCAGCCCAGAATCAATGGGGTTTCTTCCTATTTCACCTGTTTATTTGCTTGTCCCTGTGCTGATATGATCATCTTCTTGTGTTTCACACATTCCGTCGTTACTGGCTGGCATCGGGGAAGAAACTGAACTGTTGCACATGGAAAAGACAGTAGCTATGTACTATTTTCCTCCAAATAAATGGTGCCAAGCCATTGGTCTTGAGACTAAGGGATCAAATGGAAGTCAAACTCTTGGCCAAGGGACTCTGCAAAGTCTTCGTGCTCAGGGTTTTTGCTGATCGAGGAATGCTAAGTGGATACTGTGGATATGGGCAGAAAAATGCAGAGGCAGATGACAGCTATAACAAACTAATATTGCTGGAAATGTGCTCCATCAGAGCAGCAGGTTTACCTCATCCTTGCCTCTTGATATTCCCCTGCAATCACATTAACCTCGTGCTTCACCAGCCCTGATTGCTTTTAGTCTCTGGGAACATCAATTTGCCACAGAACTCCTCAGCTGCAACTCCTTCCCACGTTACAGTAAAAACAGTTGCCTCTGGGAATCAGGCTCCTTTTATCTTTCCAAATCAAGTAGGAGGTTCATCCAATACTAATCTAATCCTGTTTCTCAAGCCCTATAATAGGGCTTTTGAACTGAACGTACACAGGCTTAGAACTGAAATGTTGTGTGATCCTTCTTCTAAACTCCATGGACTGATTGGTAGGGAAGAAGGATTTTGCTGTTGTTTTTTAAATATTAATGGATTTTATTTTTGTTGAAACTATTCTCCTGCCATGAAAGCCCATCTTTCATTCTTTTTAAAATTTGGAGATTTATAAGTCATGTGTGAAAAATCCTGCCTATAGAGAAGGAGTGCTTTAGGCAGGTAAGATGTGGCACCAAAATTGTCCATACAGCAAAAAATGCAAAGAAGTCTGTGAAGGCAGGAAAAATGAACCCTGCATTACTAAAATATGCAGTGTTTCCCTTGTTTCCCCAGAGGGCATTGCCATGTGCTGCCGTTTGCATTTCCCCAACAGTGAAACCACAGCAATGTAAAATTGATAAGAGTGTACAGAGCATGTTTAACAAATGCTGACACATACCCTGTGGTGACTTGGCATCCAACATTTTGTGTAGAATTGACAGAGGTATACAGAACTTACTGGGAAAAAAATAAATCACATAATATCTGTAAGTAAATGAACACATCCCCACAGTCCAGTAGGCTTTGGACAGGTCTGGAGCTGTCATGTGCTGCAGGACAATCAGACTAGTAGGTAAAGCATGTATCTAATGCATGTACCTTCTGGTAGGACCACCTGATGGGTTCTGTTTGTTTGGGAACATCTTGAGGACTGATCAGTCCATTCTGAAAGTCTCCAAAGTCTTTTCTCCAGCTTCTGCAGACGTTCTCTTTGCTGTCATGGTTTTGGCACAGAGCAGAGCACACAGTTCTTGTTCTTGTTGCCTTCAGCTGTCTGGTTCACAACTACCTGTTCTCCCAGAAGTATGCACACCGTCATCTTGAAATTTTTGATACCCTAAACCCCAAATATTCAACAAAATGTTTAATCAAAGCATTAAGTTGGTGCAAAGCATTAGCACCATTAATATTTATGTTCTTACCTGTCCTGGTGTGCTATTTTCAACAGTCAGATTCCTTCTTCCATGGTGAATTTTTCTATGTTATCCCACAACACTGGGCACAGATCTATATACTCCGTGATATTCATCCAGTTGTTGGCGTAAAGAAGAGAAAGGTCACTTCCAGTTTGTGAAATATATTTCCTGTTATGCTAGGTCTTGTGCAGAAATAATATGACTGTCAAGTGTTTCAAGACAGTTGAAGACCCTCTTTTTTACAAAACATACAGCATTTTTTCAAGGAATGTCTGATAGATAGACAACCCTTGATCATAGTAGTATCTATAGCCAATATGTTGAACACGTAGCAGGATAATGACTTGGTGTAGTAAACAGGACATGCAGATTCTTCAGATGGTTTTGAACGTGTACTTCGGAAGAGAGGTGCAAGCTTTCAGAGCATCGGTAAAACTCTGTGTGTGGTTGGTAAATCCTGAAGACTGTTGCATGGTGTCAGGCTTCCTACTAGACATACTTCTCAATGCAGCATATCAATATTACTATTTATATGCTTATTTGTACTCTCAGTCCTATTCTTACTTTTTGGTATAGCTGAAGGAGAAGTTGTTTTAGATAAAGTGTTCTTTCAGCTGAATTGCTCATTAACACAGCGGTTGATTAATCCAGCTGCAGCCCTTTCAGCTGCACAGCTGGCTGCTTCAGTTAGAAGTTGTTGCTTAAAAAGGTGTGAACTGTGGATTGTGAGGGAGAAATCACTGGACTTTTACAAAAAGTCATATTCTTTATTAGATATTTTGCTCTAAGCTGAGAAGATAATAACCCTCCAAAACAAATTTCATAAAATTTGGAGTCATAAGACAGCACACAAATTGAAATACACAGTTATAATAGAGCATATTTCAGAGGAAGACCCATCCTCAACAACTAAATGGAGGAAATTATTTGTTTTGAAGTAGAAGCTGAATACTTACTGGGTTGTGCTTACTCACAAATGAACAAAGCAATTGCAAAAAGGTCTCTTACTTTGAGGTAAATCCCTTAGACAAGCTGTCAGTCAATACTTCACTTGAGTCATTAGCATTTTGAGAAATCCCTGGAATAGTTAGAAATAAGTATGTGTTACAGCTGAAAAGCATCTGCATAAAAGCATATGGTATTCTCTAAATCTATCATTTTTAACATCAAAAATAATTAACTGTAGCTACAAAGTTTATAATGCAAAATGTTTAGAACTGAGAGGGGTTTTTTAACATTCAAGTGTGATCTACATACAGTTTTCTGTTTTTGTGGTGCAGATAAGATCATGATAGTGGGCCAGGCTTTGAAGAGTTGGTTTGCCTGATATGAGTGTTTTGGAACTTTTATCTTAATTGGAGTGAGAACTTCTCAGTTTATACTTCTTATCACCACTAAAAAACCCACTCACTACACACATATAAAGTCTTTGAAAAATAAAAATAATTTGGAAGAAAAAAAAAATCATAGAATCATAGAATGGTTTGAGTTGGAAGGGACCTTAAAGTTCATGTGCCTATGGGCAGGGGGACCTTCCACTAGACCAGGTTGCTCAAAGCCCCATCCAGCCTGGCCTTGAAGACGTGATGGGACGTCCACAGCATCTCTGGGCAACCTGTTCCAGTGCCTCAGCACCCTCATAGTGAAGAATTTCTTTCTTATGTGTAATGTAAATCTACCCTCTTTCAGTTTAAAGCCATTTTCCTTTTCCTGTCACTATGTGCCCTTGTAAAAAGTCCCTCTCCAGCTTTCTTGCAGGCCCCCTTCAGGTGCTGGAAGGATGCCATAAAGTTTCCGTGGAGCCTTCTCTTCTCCAGACTGAACAACCTGAACTCTCTCAGCCTGTCTTCACAGGAGAGTTGTTCCATCCCTCTGATCATTTTGTGGCCCTCCTCTGGACCTGCTCCAACAGGTCCATGGCCATCTTGTGCTGAGGGCTCCAGAGCTGGACGCAGTCCTCCAGGACAGGTCTCACCAGAGTGGAGTAGAGGGGCAGAATCACCTCCTTTGACCTGCTGGTCACTCTTCTTTTGATGCAGCCCAGGATACAGTTGGCTTGCTGAGCTGCAAGCGCACATTGCCGAATCATGCTGAGCATCTCATCAACCGGCAACCCCAAGTCCTTCTCCTCAGGGCTGCTCTCGATCCATTCTTTGCTCACCCTGTATTTGTGCCCCAACCCAGGTGCAGGACCCTGCACTTGGCCTTGGTAAACTTGATGAGTTTCTCATGGGCCAACCTCTCCAACCCATCCAGGTCCCTCTGGATGGCATCCCTTCCCTCCAGTGTGTCAACTGCAACACTCAGTTTGGTGTCACCAGCAAACTTGCTGAGGGTGCACTTGGTCCCATTGAGTGGGATATGTGGAAAAGTGCGTGTTACTGTCTGCTCTGTAAGTTTCTTAGAAATGTGGCTTTTACAGATCTCTGAAAGCCTCACAAGATTGTTCTTTATAAATGCCTTAAGAATTTTTTGAACACCCAAAGCATACAGGATTAGGAATTCAAATATAATATTAATTATGAAAAACTATTCATATATGCTGGGCAAATCTTATACCCTCCCCTCACAAGCACATACCATGCAAAGTGTTGAAGAATTAATACAGTGTTTACAACCAATTAATACATACTAGCTACGTGGACATATTTTGGCTATTTTCCATTGGAAATATGTTTGCATATTTACATTCACTTGGCTTTTAGAAAGTGAAAATTTTAGAAATTGCTGTGAGAACCAGATATCTAGAGGTGAAGAAGAATGTACTTAAGCCATCTGCTTCCTTTAACTGTTTTGTCTCTTCACAAGAAATGTTACCATCAGATGAACACAAAGCGAACCTGTTGCAGTTTTGAAGATCTTGATGATGGGCCAAAGGCAGTGTCAAACTTCTCTAATTCATAATTTATTTAGAAAATCTCTAGACTACTTGGTATCTGAGGCTGGTAAATTTCCTGATGCTGACCTGAGAGGTGGCAATCATTACGTATGATGGTTCTACCTCTTTGTGTTATTTTCTTTGGTCAGGCCTTTAATGATTTTCCTAAGTTTGGATGTATTTTTTTGTCCTTCCTGACACTTTTTGTTAAATGGAATTTTGTTGGAAAAAAGCTTTTGTTTTGAATTTTGTAACTCTCATATTTATGCTTTGCAAGGTGTTATTCCCCTTTATGTCACAGCGCGGTACATTTTCCAGAGACAGCTTAGTAGATGCACAGCAAGTGAATTGTGTCCATATTCAAATTGCTAAGCACACAGCAACCATTTTCTTCCCCCCCCCCCCTNCTAATTTTCTTTCTCCCCCCCCCCCCCCTTTTTTTTTTCTGCTTTGAAATGATTATACAGCAATTATGACTGCAGCCTGGGTAGCCATAATTCAGCCACCTTTCAAAGCAATTATCTCAGATATTGCTGCAAACATGGCTGTAGGATTAGAAAGCTCAGTGCAGGCCAGCTGATGCATGTTAAGTCACCTTCTTAGGTGGATATGGCAGTCCATGATGAATTCCCTGCTGGTTGCAGCGGTGTCAAGTCAAAGTTTGAATGGCTATGCCTTTAGCAGCAACAGTCACAGAAGTGATGCAGCATACGTTAGTAGTTGTAACTGAGAGTATGAAACACCAGGATATGCTACTATTTGCATCTTCATTTCCAAATACTGATTTAGCTAGACAGGATTTCAGGGTATTAACCTTGCTTGTCTACTATTTTGAAAACATACAGGTAGAAAACTAACTGGAAACAATGCACAAAGCTAGCAAGTCTGCCTTGAAACTTCCTAAGTGTGTAAATGGCAACAAATTTTAGCAGAACACTTCTATACAGAGCCATTAGAACATGCCATGAAGTGTTATTAGAGTTCAAAGGATCATTTCATATGATTTCTATCTGAACTTTTTCTTTATCTTGTGCTTTGGAATTAGGGACCAGCATCCTACTGCATAATATCTGCTGTATGTGCTTAATCACAATCATATATGTTTTTGTCCAGAGCAGCAAGGACAAAAATCTCCCATCTGTTATCTGTTCTAGCTAAAGGAAATATTTTACCATTCCTGTAACTTTTTCTTCTAGTACAGTGGTGGAGGGAATATTTACATTATCACTTTATAAAAACCAGCATACTTCTCCCCATTCTGCATCAGATAATAAAACCAAAGAAATATTTTTCCTCATCATCTTCTCAGTCTTCATATCAGAAGATCTGCAGAAAAAGTGCTAAGTGGATATGATCTGTTTTCCATGCCAGAAGCTCAGCAGAGGTGTTTGGGAATGGATAATCACATTGTCTCATTTACAGCCAGTTGAAGACTGGCAGTTGAGTCTTTAATAATTCTCTAGAAACTGCTCCTTAAATTTATAAGGTATGCCTGTTTCCTACTGGACAGAAAGTCACTGAAGTGACTTGCTCTGTCTGCAAACTCAGTTGTAAGCGAAACCTTCTGTTGCTTTTTATCCGTGTAGCTCTTCTCCAGCCAGAAGACTTAGTACCTTGTTGATGAAAGCCTGGTGACTTGTTTCTTTTAATATGTCTGTAATTTGACAATAGTTGCATTTGAGTGAAGACTTAGGCTGCTGAGAAAAATTTTGATTTTTTTTTTTAAATTTATATTCTTTTCTGTGTTTTATCTCTTATTGATATGTCTTTCTAGCCTTCAAACCCATCTGTGTCTGGAGGTATAGAAAACTGACCACAATTACAGAAAGTAAACATGCTGTGTAGGTAGTCTAGGACCTAGTCCTACAAAGACTTGCATACATTTTGCTTCATTTGGGAAAATTTGACTAAAGGCAGTTTAACTGTTTGCAGCATACAGAATTAGCACCTTCAGAAATGTTGAAGGAGATTAAGAACACAGTGATTGGAAATTCCCATAGATTTTCGGACTTGGATCAACTTCTCAAATGCATAAGAATGATTTAACTTCAACATTAAGGAATTACTTTTTTGTTTCTCTGGCATGGAAGAGGCTTCCTTTTGGTTTTAAGTGATTGTTAAGAATAAAATATAGTGCTGTCATGGTTTCAGCTTAATTCAGAGTTAATTTTCTTCCCAGCAGCTGACACAGTGCTGTGTGTTGGATTTGGGATGAGAACACCGCGGATAACACACGGAGGGTTCCGTTGTTGCTGAGCAGTGCTGACACCAGCCCAGGCCTTTCCAGCTCTCCATGCTCTGCCAAGGGCACCAGGAGCCGGGAGGGGGCACGGCCAGGCCAGCTGCCCCAGCCTGCCCACAGGGCTATTCCATACCATACGGCGTCACGCTCCCTATAGAAACTGGGGGGAGTTGGCCGGGGGGCAGCGATCGCTGCTCGGGGCCGGGCTGGGCATCGCTCAGCGGGTGGGGAGCAATGGCATTGGGAATCACTTGCTTTGCGTATTCTATTATTATTATTATTATGATTATTATTATCATCATCATCATCGTCATCATCATCATCATCATCATCATCATCATTATATCTTTTTCTGCTGTCCTATTCAACTGCCTTTATCCCAACCCATGGGTTTTACTTCTCCCCTACCCCCCCAACTCTCTACTCCATCCCACCGGGGGGAGGCTGAGCGAGCGGCTGTGTGGTGCTTAGTTGCCAGCTGGGGTTAAACCACAACAAGTGCTATCACATGAAAAAGAAATGGTGATTCAGCAGATTGGTACAAGAAATAGGCACAAAGAAATCTTACAAATATTTAGTTTATTATTTTTAAGTGTAAATTTAATTGTCTTTTCTATAATAGAGCTACTGGCTGATACATTACATATAGATCAAATCTTACGTTAACAAACTTTTAGAAAGTTAATTAATGAAATGTGCCTTCAAGGAGGAAGTCAGGCACACGCGATTGTCTATGAGCTCTGTAGAGTTGTTATTCTTTATATTTTGTAAAGCACACTGATCTTGCATTATAATTATTTACCTTAACTCCAAAGAGAATAAAAATGAATATTTAATCATGTTTTTCTTAAGAGAGAGGGTAAGAGAAGTGAACAAGAGTCAGTTTCTCAGTGACTTTTACTCGTCTAATCACGCAGAGCGTTGCAGTCCTTTGTATTGCATCCTCAGTATTTCAGAGAAGAAAATGTGTTGTACTAATCACACTGAAAAAAAGCTATTCTGGAGTGGAATCTGGAGCACCCGGGTCAGCCAAATATGGGCACAGGTGCCATTAGCTTTGCCAGCACTGCTTGACTTAGTCATCCTGCTCAACACACAGAACCTTCTCTCTCCCCTACAAACCTCCGCGCCATGCATTAGTAACATTTATTGTACTTACAAGTAAAAGAAGATAAATGTTGCTGCAGAGTCATGGCTATATCACATCACTCCAGAGCGTGTGTGCTATTGGAGGTCTGAAGCTTCCTCAGCTCTTTTCTCCTCTGTCCCAAAGCTTCTTTTCCCTCTCCTTTCCTATTTCCAGGAAAGATAACATGGTTTTCATTCAAGTTACCCATACTGAACTTTCTGCACAGAAATGTTTGAAGCCTCCCCCTGGTATTTCTTCCTCTTTATCAGATAATTTTTATGCAAATATTGACTTTACCCCTTAGATGAAATTCTCTGAGGGTATAGTAAACAAAGACCTGGCAGAGATGTACATAACATATGTACATCTCCTTTAGTTCTGCCAATCATTTCTTCAGTTTGAAATATGCAGTTTTAAATACATGCTAAAAACTGCAAATAAACTGCAGTTTACCCATGTGAAGGGTATGTGTCATATGTGTGAAACGTGGCTGATTGTTCTGGCTTGTATATCAGGACTTTTTGGTCCAATGTTTTGAGGGAATGGTATGTGTGGAAGTGAAATGAAGATGATGTTGGGAAATGTTGATATTTTTAATAGCTTGAAAAGTCACCTTTCCCTCCTTTTTTGTAACATGGCCAAGAAGTTTGACCAAAGCACATCCGACATTGGTGAGAAGACTTTTTTGCATTGGCATAGATAGGTATTCTGATTGTGGAAAACAACGGACAGCAATGAAGAGAAACTTGGAAGAAAAACTTTTGTCAGTGTGATGGGAAGCGAAGAGGGATTTGGAGGTTTTATTGCTTATTAGTCATGGACAATGTGGCAGCACTTTTTAGAAGCCCTACGGGGCATTCTGCTCTACCCAAACATATTTAATCTTTTGCAAAACAAATTAAGGAAGACAGTGGACTAGAAGGGAGAAAGGAAATAATGAACAGACCACAAGAGACAGACCTATGAGGCAGATTTAAGACATGATCTACCAACAGATGTGGTATCGCTCTAAACTGTCCTGTCTTTGTCTTACAGACATGTAAAACTTCTAAAAGTACAAGACCGGTCTGCTTTTCAGGTCATTCAGATAGTATGTCTTATAAGGCAGTAATGTCCCAGAACCCTTCACAGCCAGAAACTGCAACACAGGGAGCTTTGGTATATGTAGTAATTTCAGATATAAGTCTTAAAATGTGGGAAACATTACCATTTTGAGAAGAGTTTTTTTCTTTGTTTGTTTGTTGGTTGGTTTGTATAAGAGATGTGTTACCACAAAGTGAAAAGATAGGTTTCATAAAAAACAAGACATCTCAATATTGTGAGACATTTTTGTTGTTGAAAATGGTAATTTAGCAAAATAGAAACCTTTCATGAGGAAGCGCTTGTTCCAGTTAACTTCTCAGCAAATGTTTTTTGAAACAGTTGTTTTTATAATATCATGCACTTGCCTTGGTGCAATGAAAGTTTTGGTTGTCTTATCTGAAACAGAATTTAAGTGCATGATACTTAGAAATTTAATGAGAAATGAAACTGTCTCACAACAATTGATAAAATTAAATGGTATTAATTTGTCATCAGTTGAACATTCTGATTAATTCACACTGAAAATGCACGTATTTTCTCAGTTCAGGAAATGTCATCTCACTATTGGTTGTGAGAGGAAAAAGCCATTTCCTGCTCAGTGCCAGCATAATGTCCATTTCAGAAATCGTGGTCCTAACACAACTGTCTTATGCACAGAATGGAGCATTTCAGAGTTTCCGTGTAAGAGATCTATCCTGTATCTAATGAGCCAATGAATTTCATGATGATTTCAAAAGGATAAACTCCTTGGCTTCTATTTGATGACACTCTGGTACAACTGGGAATAGTCAAAATTCAAAAAGGTCATGGGACTTCTTTTATACTTCACTTTGTAAGCTGATTTTCCCTTGCTCTTTCATCCCCACTTTCTGTTTTCTGTCAAGTGAGATAATTCTTTAAAGAGGCCAAGGTTACTCATGCAAACTTGGCCTCAGGACAGCTTCCTGGATAAAACTTAGACCCTCATATATTTTACTGCCAATTTATTCTGCATTGTCTGTAGGTGATTGCTTTTGATTCATAGTTTAAAAAAAATAATCTCACAGTATTGGTCTAGAATAACTTACAACACTCCCTATTTGAACTACGGGTGAGATAATCGTGGAAAAGTGACTTAGGATCACAAAGCTTATAAGTATTTAGACAATCTGTATATTCAAAGTTGTAGACAGTGTGTTGTCTATTTATGTTAGCTTTATGTAAATCCATATAGGCATCAATCATGCTCCATTTGTCTATGTGAATAAAATAGTTGCCATTAAGATATGTATTATTATTTCCATATGTATTCTATATTCTGTATTCAGGATTGGACAAAGTAATGCTTGTGGAAAAATGGGAAATTATGTAGAATAAATGAAGAAGTGTGAAAGAGATATGTAATTATAACTTTCATTTTGAGAAGAATATATAATTAATTTAATGGTTGCACATCTGTAGATGGCTAAGAAATACAACTAAATAATTACACATCATGTAAATAGAGCAGAAAATAGTGGGGTAGTTGTAGTGAATTACTTGCTACTTCTGCACTTGCCAATGTGCGTTCTACCTTCATTAAAGACCAGGTGTGTATACGTTAGTATTATTGACAAATGAAGGACCTTTCCTTTTTGATTCCGAGTTTGTGTCTGGTTCAGGTTCCAACAGCTTAAAAGTTTCTTTCAGCTGGCTGTTTTGTAGCCAGTGTAAAACCACTTTTACGGTCAGTGTCTCATTTTCTTTAGACATAGATTCATCTGAAAAGCAAAACAGAAATTGTTATCTCAGCTATCACCTGCAGCACCTGTTTCCAGCAGCTGAACAGTGTAATTATTCCATCTTGAAGATCAGTCTTTCATCTGGTATGATAGAATTCTCATCTGTTGACATTTCTGGGTTTGATCCCTAGCAATGGTTGGTTCCTGTATGTCTGTGTGGATGACAGGTTCAATGAAATAAAAATGCATGCATTTATATTTGGGAATATTGGTAGTGTTCTCTATAGAGAGAATGCCTGCGGTTTTCCAGCTGGAGATAAAAATATTTAGCCCATAATTTCACTGAAAATTAAGCAGATGTGCACATCATGGACCCAGTACTGCAAAGTGTTAGCCATTCTTCATAGCAAGCTTTTCGAACTTCCTGGGAAGTCAGTGGCAGCTAAGGACAATGAGCAAGTACGGGACTGTGCCCTTTGCTTTCTAGCAAATTAACTTCATGGAGACACTATTTCCTTTTCTTCTAAGGTGGCTGCCAAGCTTTAGCCATATGATCTGCTCCAAAGTAATTGAAAGTATGAGCTAAAAAATGCCTGTTGTGTCTTTCAATTTACATGGAATAAAAAACCAAAGAAAGCTAAAACCTCTGAAAGCACCAGCTATACCACAGCCCAACTTCTCATAAGCCTGAATAACTTTAGTCATTTGAATGCTGTTAAATAATTAAGCATTCTTTCTCACATCTGTCTTGCCACTCTGTGTTTCTAAGTAAACTGTACAGAACACAGATATCTTATGTTTGAACTGTTAAAGAAGATGAAGCCATCATCATTCTTGGTATGAATGCACTGAGCACCTTGTTGCCTCATGTCATGACTGTGTGACGAGTCTCACACAGCAGAGGGAAGGGTGAGAGCAGAATCTCCAGCCTGCTATATAAAACGTTTCCAAGCCAAGTCACTGTAGAGAGGAACCTAAGTGTGGACTGGAGGATGCTTCATCTGTTGTGCCAGTGTGGTTACTACTACCTGTTATGGAAGAACCTGAAAAAGTTTTATCATTTTAGTTTTAATAACACTTTGATAAGAACATGCAGTACTTCTGTGCCTAGCGTATAAGGTACGGAGTGGCTACCTGACCTGCCACTGAATGTTATGCGTGATATGAGGAAACTGATCTTAGGTCTTCTATATCTTTAGTGGTGTAGCCTTTCCTTCTAGGAATACTGAAACCAGACAGTAAAATTAAAAAAAAAAAAAAAAAAAAAAAAAAAAAAANNNNAAAAAAAAAAAAAAAAAAAGAAAAAAGAAATCTGACAGTTCATTTCTCTGAAAAGTCTAATTTCTTTAGCAGCTGAATCAAGAACACCCACAATCATGAACAGAAAGGATCATCTTTGTGGATATCTTTGAATAATAGAGATCATGCCTGATCTGTTTGTTCACATCTTTCAAGGTATATACCAGGAAGGCCAAATCTTGTCTCCCCTGACTGAATTTTCTTTTGGGATAACTTCCTCCAGTTCTGTGATCTTCTCATGTAATTGATTCTATTTTAAAAATATCTATACCGGTGGGTAGAGGGAAAACGACAGATACAAATGGATATCTTCCAGAATGATTTGGGTAGCTGCATAGGAGCATTTGGTAAATAGAGAGAAAAGCAAATGCCAGCAGGTGAAATAACTGAAATATATTTCTCAGGTCAGGAGTTCTGACTTTTTAGATTCTGTTTTGTTAACACTTGTATTCATGTTTGTCTTATTCTGAGGTACTAGGTGTAAAAGGAAGGAAGATATACACAAAGGCTGTCATGCAGTGGTGGCATGTTTTTTATATTACTCTATTCCTAAATCAGGTTAGTTCGCTGAAAGCTATAGTCAGTATTTCTGCATTCATCAAATTAGTATCACTTGTGCTTTAATAAAGAGCAAACCAGGAAATCTATGCAAGTTCTTACATTGCTGACAATCACAGTTAAAATGAAAAATATTCACCAACATCAGCTGTATTGCTTTTATTGAAATGAATTTAATGTTGATACTCCAGTATAGCTAGTTCCTCAATTTATATATGCAATTTTGACATGGTGCATGTGAAATTAATTTTTTCTCCCAACATAAAAACCATATAAATAAAAACATAGTAATTTGTAATGTGTATTTCTGAGTGCATTCAGTAGCAGATCTGAAAACCTGTAAAGATCTGGCAAGTATACATATCCTGTTAATGTGTGTTTTCATTAATGTTTTTTATCACCTATAACTTTGAAGGCAACATTCTAGTACTGTTTCTGAAAGGACTAGTCTGGGAGTGGAAACTTACAGAGCTACAAAGCTCCCAGTTGCTCCTGTACTTCTGTAATGTTGCTTACTCACACTTCAGAGCCACTTCTGCTGGCTTTGACTTCAGTGGCCTCAAGTTGCGCCAGGAGAGGTTTAGATTGGCTATTAGGAAAAATGTCTTTCCTGAAAGAGTGGTGAGGTATTGGAACCGGCTGCTCAGGGAGCTGGTGGAGTCTCCATCCTTGGAGGGGTTTGAAAAACATGTAGATGTGGCACTTCAGGACATGGGTTAGTAGGCATGGTGGTGTTGGGTTGACGGTTGGACTAGATGACCTCACAGGTCCTTTCCAACTTAATGATTCTATGATTCTATGACTATATATCAGCTAATCACCACAGGAATACAGATAATTGATAATATTAACTTTTATTGTCCTCTTTTTGTTGGTGAAAACTGTGTTCTGTAAGAAACCCCCAATTTCTGATTAGTGCATCTTGTCTTATCTTTTATGACAGGGAAAAGAAACAGGTCAAACACAACAGCATGGGACTGCCATGGCTGTTTTTAAGTGTTTTTAAGGCCACATGACCAAAAAATAGCATAGAGTCATAGGACAGTTTAGGTTGGAAGGGACCATTAAAGAACATCTAGTCCAACCCCCCCCTGCTGCGGACAGGGACATCTTTCATGACATCAGGTTGCTCAAAATAAGCCACCCAGTAATATGTAACACCAGCGTTTTATATATAAAACATAAACCCAGTGTTAAGTACCAAGGCTGCCAGGGCTTTTTATAAGAGTTCTTGCATATCTCAAAATGGGTCAAAACCAACTGGTGTGCTTCATGAGCACACAGTTAAAACTGTTACTGCTGGCTGGTCGGCAGGGATGAGTTCTCTCATGTGTGTGAGATGTATCTTCCTTCTTACACCTGGCTTCAGAAGGATGCCTTCATCCGCCTCAGAGTCGTGGCTGCTCTCCTGGAAACAGAGACATATAATCCTCATTTTGAAAGCAAATGAAGCATGTCTTAAATCTAACAGAAGAGCGCTACCTGATTCTTATATGTTTCCTTCTGAATAAAAGACTTTTCCATTTCTTGCCTGCTGGGACACAGCTCCCTGGCTAATGGCAAGTGAGGGAAAGGAGAGGTTTACTAATCCCAAGTCTATTCTGTAGTCTGTGTTGTGTTGGCTTCCAGGAAACATCCACGGGGCTAGGAAGACAATGTACACATGAGCCATAAAGTTTATGAAAGAGAATTGTGTTTCAGTGATTACTTTTCATGGTGTGATTGCTGCTGGACAACTACATTAATGGCTGGGTTTCTGAAGATGCAGCAGGATTGGCCATCTTCTGGATGTACTCAAAGTGAAGGAGGTGGTTGGTACTGTTTTATGAATCCCCCTAGTCTGGTGTAAGTGTTAAATTTAGTCTCAGAATACATACTGGATTGAACTACTTGGGAGTTTTATGCACGAGATGATGTTATAGCTGAATCCCAGTACGAATCAGATACAAGCAAAGCTCAGCCCTATCAAGACAAGAACAAGTCTTATGAGGAGC